>JBBBDQ010001931.1:710000-866544 GCA_037127315.1 Ascarosepion bandense
AGCTTAAAACTTAACTATTTCTGGGCATCTTAGCCGTAATATATGAAAAAAAAAAAAAAAAAAAAGTTTTAAAGCAATTTAATGATTTTTTGGGGAAGGGTCATTTTTAAAATGTTAAGAAAACATGAAAAGAAAAAAAAGAAAAAAGAAAAAAATTCCTGTTCTTCTAAAATCCCCCAAATGATGTTTTTTTTTTCAAATAAATAATATTGCTTCAGGTCTTATTATAACAGATACTCACACTTTAATAAAATGGCATATCTATTTAAACAATGTATTATATTTAATGGCTTACTCTTCAGATTTTTCAAATAAAATATATATAAATTTGAAATTTTTTTTTTTAATGGGCAGTTCATTTGAAATTTTAGAATATTTAAATTTTTTTTTTTTTCAAATAGTTTTCATAGTTTATTTTAACCAAGTAATATTCATGTGTATTGTCTTTTTAAGAGAGCATATCAAGAATGCGTGTGTGTGTGTGTGTGTGTGTTAAGAAATTAGTTGCAATAGAAAACTAAAGCATATGTCTAAATAAGTAAAAAGTATCCCTTGAATGTGGTGCAGTAGATATCGACTCAGAATGAGGAATCGTGGAGCCGAGTTCGAATTTCAGCTGAATTCCTTGCATTCACTTATGTGCAAATAGCCTTGAGGAAGGTATTAATCCATCTCTTCCCTCCAGTTATGGGTTAAATAACAAGACAGATTGTGTTCTATAGCCTTGGCTGGCAACCAGTCTACTGCAGAAAACAATGGCAAACTACTGCGGGATAATCTTCTGCCCAGTCAATCATGTCTCTTTCGAGACATGATCGCCCAAGCGTGTATTAAGTATGCCACTTAACTGACTGATCCCTTGAAACATAAAATCCATTATTAGGCATCTTAAGACATGGTAATGAACTGATTAATTTAGACAAAAAAAAAAAATATAAATAAAAAGCAACAGAGTTAAATTTTTTATGTGCCGAGTCCCAAGGTGATCATGACTCTCCACAATTTCCTATCTTTTGTAGCTCTTAGTAACGTTTTCTGTAGTTTACACACATATATATATATATATATAATACAAGAAATCTAGAAGTGAGCCACCACCTACCGCGGTTTCACACGAACGGTTCCTCAAGGTAAGAGGCTAACAACTAAGATTAAACCAGCCAATATATAGTACTCAAGTAAAGAAGAAACCAAATCAAGAAGGGTAGAACAACAAAAATACCTATTTGAGTAAGCAATCTTTTACGTGTTTACATTTATTCAGAATTTAGCAAGTTCCGCGCGGGTTCGAACAACGCTATGGCTAATTTTTCTTCCCCGCATAATTTGCAGAACTTACTACCTACTTTGTAGTTTGAACATTTTTTTTTAAATATCTCCCATTTAAGAATAGGATCTTTTTTAATGATATTTCTAACTTTCCATACATGCGTTGCTAACGCAGTACTGTGGCTATATTTTTCGTACCTAAAGGAACTTTTATGGTTATAAAACCTAAGTTTAAATGAGTCATGTGAAGCCCCAATTTTATATTACCTATTTGGCCATCAATTTGTTAGGTAGTTTGCTCATCATTTTTTTATGTCCTTCTTACAGTATAGTATATTGTCACTAATACCTTACAAGGATTCCAGTGAAATATATTCACTTAAGTTTTTTTTTTCATTATTTAAAAAAAAATTTTAAAAAAAATTAAAAAAATGGTATATAATAAAAAATAAACATGAAAAAAAAATCCCAAAAAACAAAAAACGATTAAAATACTAACAAATGAAAAAAAATGGAAAAATATCGCCAAAATAATTCTTACCTGAACGGATGCAATCAGCTAAAGTACCACCGAATTTGGATTTCACATCCTTCAGTTTATCAAAACGTTCTTGGGTAAGATGTTTTTTTAGCAAAGATTTGCAATCCTTGGCATCCTGCAAGGATTTGAAGAGCTCATCGACTTCAGACATGGTGTAGAGCTGTTAGTCTAGATATCCTAAAGTACAACGGAACAATAGTCTGATTGCAGCACCAAAAAATGGTTTGGCACAAGCTTTTATACCTTTCATCAAGCGAAACGAATTTCTCATTGGTTGGAAAACAAAAAGTAGAAAAAGGTAAAGCTATATTTGGAATCTTCCTGACCTCCATGTCATGTGTTTTATTTATTCTTGAGTAGAAGAAAAACAAAAACAAAAACGGGGGAAGACGAAAGAAAACGAAGAAAGAAGAAAGAAAGGACAACTATCTTTCTTTCTTTTTCATAGATGCTTGTATTTATTGTAAGAGAAGGATTCCGTTATAGAGAAGCGACTCTTTTTGTGTTTAGATGTTTGTATATCATTAAGAATTTATGCACTTGTTGCTTACTTAGTTTTGATACGGTGTGTGTGTGTGTGTGTGTGTGTGTGTGTGTGTGTGGACGACTGTAGATTTATTTGCCAACATACGTATCGGTAGAATCTTTTGTAATAAATATCTGTGTGAAAATATGTGTCTTTTACTATATGTGAGTACGTGCTAGAGTGTGTATATGGATGTCAAAAAGAACCGGAATGAATGTGTCCCAAAAATGGTCTGCAAATAAGAATCTTCTTAATAGATTTGTCTTTCTGTCTGACGCTGGCAATTGAGAAAGTGAGAGAGAGAGGGGGGAAGAGAGCTATGAAAAGAAAGAATGAAAATGGAGGCTGGTAGAGGTGAGATGGTAATATGGCTTGACAATGGGAGGGGGATTCCGTGTTGGTGTTTGTCAAACAGACCCAATAATGAAAGCTTTTATATTTTGATTTTGTTCTTTTTGTTCACTACATCACAGAAAAAAAAAGAAAAAAAAAGATAAGGAGGTGTGTAAAAATAAGGAGGCAAGAATTTTTATGGGGTAAGGAATACTTTGGAATAAGGAATGCTAAGCTAAAAGAAAGAGCATTTTTATCTTGTAGTCTTACTGGAAGATGAGAAACAGTAGAATGCTTTGAAAGACTAGGTTACTGTATAGAATGAGGGCCATTGGAATAAAACTGAACTTTTTGTGTAAGCAGAAGTTTTTTTTTTCTATAAAAGATTTCTACAGCTAAGAAATGGATGAGGAACAAGTACACGTGCTAAAAATAAAACTCAAATGGAAATATATTTGGAGACACAGCAGGAACTATATAGGATTCCCCATTCACCCCCTTTTATATGTCATGAGACTTATTATTAAAATAGGCCTAAGAGATAGTGAGTTACTTGTAACTTAATACCAATTTCCTCTCCAGAGTGGGTAGGAGTGTGTGTGTGTGTGTGAGAGAGAGAGAGAGAGAGAGTGAGAGGTGTGGTTACCAGAAAGCAGCTGGACTTCAAAAATATAAATGCCTCGCCGCTTCTTGCTTTCCTGCTTATTGTCAACCCTCTTGTGTAGTTCCAGACTAAGAACTCAGGCAAACTGTCTAATCCTTCTATCTGCCTATGAGATTTCTACTACTTTCTGGCGTAGTACTCTGTGGTTTCTGGAACACGTGATGAGGAAGGACGGTTTCGAGAATCTAATACTCACAGGACGGATAAAGGGAAAGAGAGACAGGCGAAAACAGCGCAAGACATATATGATGGTCTTAAGCAAATGGATGACGGAACGGGTTTTGATAGAGATACCAAGAGGAAAAATATTAAGAGCGACAAGGGACAGGGGCAAGTGGATGTTCATGATTGCCTACGTCCTGAAGGAACATGGCACATGAAGAAGAAGAATGGGGAAGGAAGGCTTGGAGAATCGAATACTCACAGGACGGATAAAGAGAAAGAGAGACAAGGGAAAGCAGCGCAAGACATATATGATGGTCTTAAGCAAATGGATGACGGAACGGGTTTTGATAGAGATACCAAGAGGAAAAATATTGAGAGGAACAAGGGACAGGGGAAAGTGGAAGTCTATGATCGCCTACGTTCTGAAGGAACATGGTACATGAAGAAGAAGAATGAGGGTCTAGAGAATTTAATACCCACAAGACGAATAGAAGGAAAAAAGACAGGGGAAAGCAGCGAGAGACATACTTGATAGGCTTGAGCAAATGGATGACGATCTTGGTAGAGATACAAGAGGAAAAATATTGACAGCGATAAGAAACAGAACCAAGTGGAAGTCCATGATAGCGTACGTCTTAAAGGGCCATGGCACATAAAGAAGAAGAAAATTATAAAGTACTAGTGGCTAATCAACTCTGAATTGGTTAAGCATCTTACATCATCGGGTCTTCTTTCAGATATGCAATATGGCTTTTGCTTTGTGGTGATACCGAGCAAAAGCGATGTACCTGATGTTTGCGCTTTCACGATCAAAAAGCAAATGACCAAAAGTCGTCGCTGCGCCGCCGGCTCCGCGCAGATGTTCCGGCTGAAAACTAAAAATTAATTAAATATTAAAATTTCCAGTTCGCGAGCCTACGCGATTTTTATTTATCAGCCAATGGGAAGCCCAGAACCAAATACAAGTGTGAAATCCCAAATGAGCTGTTGTGATCCAAAAAGAAGATATAAAAAGCGGATACAGAAAGCATCGCCGGGCAGACCGACTCGAGGAGAAGAGAGTAATTAGTAGCCCCCTTGACTGAAGTCAAGTGGCTTACTACGCTCGCCTCCCTTACCTCCTTCCCTGCTTCAAAAACTACTTACTGACCTAAGGAGCGAATACATCAAAGACATTCCTTACTTACACGCTCCCAAATTCCTAAGCATTAATTCTCTTTCAGCATTTTATTGCCATGAACATTTTAACCTCCGTTGGACCTATACTTCATGTATTACTTCAATTGTAAAAACATTAATTGATATGTGTATATATAAAATGCTATTTTTCTACTCAAATTGCCTTTCTTGATTTGTAATCATTTTATGACTTATAGTGGGCTATCTACAACAAGGCCAAATTCCGTTAACCTGCAACAGTATGCAACTACCTTTCACTAGAACGGACTCCACTACTAACGGAAAAGAATAGATAAGCAACCCACTATAGCTTCTCTACGTCAACTGCCAAATAATTGCTGAAAGCCTCTATCAAATTCTAGATAAGGACGGCGAAGCTCAGGCTGTTGATTTAGACATTTCGAAACCTTTCGACAGGGTTTGATATACAGGTCTTCTTCACAATTTGAAGAGTTACAGTGACGAAATTTTGAGTTAGACATTTTTTATTTAGATATTTCAAAATCTTTCACCAGGGTTTGGCTGCAGGTCTTCAGAATTTGCAAAGTTATACTATTTCCAGACAAATCTTTGAACTGATCCAGTCTTTCTTATTATTATTAATGGTTATTGATGAAAGAATATATCAATATTGAACTCTTGCTTTGGATATTTTGAAAGCATTTCATAAGGTTTGGCTCACTGATCTTCTTTATAAGTGGAAAGGTTTTGAGGAAATTTTTTAACTGATTCAATCTTTCGGTGGACCTGAAACAGACTACCACCACCACGTTTAATTTCGTTGTTTTTCATTTTATTTTTTTAAACTTTTTTCAGCGCAGTCCTATCGATTACCTCCTTAGCTTTACGACTGACAAAAAATGTTTTGAAAAAATTCAATATTTAAACATTTTCTGGGGGAGGGGGGATCAGTTTCTCATACAACGTTATAGTAAATCGATCCTCCATTTTGAAACTAGTCGCCGGTACGACATTACCGCCACCTGTAAATAAGTTCATTATCAAATTTTTTGAACGATTCTTCAGTGCAATATTATCTTTTACACTTTAAACTTTACGAATGACTGACACACGCACACACACACACAAATTGCAAAAATTTCAATATTTAAACAATCTTGGGGCTGGGACCAGTTTTTCAGACAACCTTATAGTGGATTGAAAATGGAGGATCGATTTACTTTAACGTTGTATGAGAAACTGACCCCCCACCAAATTTGTTTAAATATTGTGATTTTTCAAATTTTTTTTGATAATCGGAAAGTTTAAGTAGCAATCGATAGGACTGCCTTAAAAAAATGGGGGGGGGGACAACGGAATTAAACGTGGTGGTAGTCTGTTTCAGGTCCGCCAATCTTATCAAATTACTGTGACAGAGAAACTGTCGGCGAAATTAGAATAATGGTTAATTAACGAGCATAATGAGTTGTTTAAGAAGCGAGGTTAAAAGTAATAATAATTAAAGACAGGGTAGTAGTAGTAGTAGTAGTAGTAGTAGTAGTAGTAGTAGTAGAATTGAGGCTGATGGAAAGAATGGATTGATTGGAAGTGTTAATATAATACGGGAGATTATGACCTATTTAAGAAAATGGTTGGAAAAGTAGTTGTAGTTATTATTATCATCATCATCATCATCATCATCATGTCATTTTTCATCATATTTCGATTTCTGCTTTGGTCTCACTACCAACCAAGTCTGCGGGGTGATCTAAGGCAGGTAGTGGCGTGTTGTTATGGCTCCATTTCATGTTTTTCTATCTTCCCTATCATCCCCAGCATTACATAGATAAAGTTTTCCTTAGTGTGTGAGCTGTACTTAATAAAACAATTTTTTGTATATCTCTTAAGCTGGGGTTTCCAGGGATTCTTTCAATGTGTTGTTTTGTTCCATTTTTTATCATTCCAAGTGCACCTACTATCACTGGCACAACTCTTGTTTTCAATTTCCACATTTTTTCTATTTCAATTTCCAGGTCTTTATATTTTGACAGTTTTTCAAATTCCTTGATTGCTATGTTACAATCTGCTGGACAAGCCATATCAATTAATAGACAAGTTTTCTCCTTCTGGTTTTTAACAATAATGTCTGGCCTGTTTGCTTCAATTTTTCTGTCTGTGTAGATGGTGTAATCCCATAGAATGGTTACATCTTCTATTTCTGTAACCGGTGCTGGGCGATGTTCATACCAGTGTTTGTTTACAGCTTTTCCATAATGTTTGCACATTGCCCAATGTAAATATTGCCCAACTCTATCGTGGCGATTTTTATATTCATTTGGGGCAAGCACAGAACAGCCTGAGATTAGGTGGTCTATTGTTTCTTGGTGTTTATCACAAAACCTGCATTTTGGATCCATATTATTATGCATAATATTTGCCTGAAAGTTTCTAGTGAAAAGACTTTGGTCTTGTGCTGCAAGAATAAAGCCTTCAGTTTCAGACTTTAATCCAGATGCACGTAACCATCGATGAGTATTAACTTTGTCAACATTGGATTTATTGGCACGTTCTGGATATTGGCCATGCAGAGGTTTGTCTTGCCAGCGCTGTTTCATCTGTTCAAGAGCTTTATCTTTGGCTTTCATTTTCATATTTTTTGCCGCAATAGTTGGTTCTTGGCTTCTGTTTTGCTTTTCTACAGAATCTACTAACTGTAAATCTTGTTTGTATTTACTGCCTTCTTTTATTATTGAATATTTTTTCTTTCTTTCTTCATGTTGCCTTACTAATTGTATCATCCAATCCTTTGTTGTTTCTATGTATGTTAGTAAGCCAATAGTTGTTGTCTTGTATGACAATTCCAGCTGAATAAGACCTCTTCCACCTTCTTTACGGGGTATGTATAGACGGTCTACATCAGCCTTTGGATGATGCATCTTATGCTTAGAAAGAAGCTTTCTTGTTTTAGCATCCATTCGCCTGATGTCGTTTAGAATCCAGTTTAAGATGTTAAAGCTATATTGGACAACTGGGATTGCAAGGCTATTAATGGCCATAACTCTGTTCTGTGAATTTCATTCAGTTTTTAATAGCATTGTTATTATTATTATTATTATTATTATTATTATTATGAAGAGGTCACTGAAAATTTTATGTCCTTTTTTTCCATGTTTTTGTGGAAGGAATAACGGGCCAGACATTTCGACGATTAATAGTTTCAGACAAGTAACTGACCATTGTTGAAGAATTTAATGGTACGTGCGGCATTTGGTGAAAAGGCCACACAGAAGTCGGTTTGCGACCAAGATAGAGTTAGCCGAAGATAAGGGGAGTAGAGGGTGGCAGATAACGATAATTCTCGGATGGCGAATGGCTGTTCCGTTTGAGCCCACCAGTGGGGGTGTAAGTGAGAGAGTGTTCACTGGGGAGAAGTGAGAGAGGAATTAGGATTAGCAAGTTAAGGTGGTAGGGGAGCTGCCGGCGATTGACTATAGCAATTATGCATGGGGTCCCTCGAATAACAACCCCCCCCAACCCTCCTCTATATAAGCAGGGTAGTGTTTTTTGAAGACAGTGAATGAGAGAAAAGGCAGCCCCTGGGAGCCATCGAGAACCCCATTGAGATACGTCCGAGATAGAAGCCTTGAAGGTTCCTGAGACGAGATTGTAGTAGCAGGTTGCTGACAGAGTGTGGAAGACCTGTTAAGAACTAAGTGGAAGGCAGCGTTCGAGAAAGAGAGAAAGAGCACCCTATTGTCGAAAGAAGTTAGAAAACACCGGGAGGAAGGTAGTGGTGGTCAGTGGCCCATAGCAGCCGTGATAGTCAGCCACACGCGCTGAGAATTGAGGAGCAAAGAACGCGACAGCTACCTAGAGGGTTGATGTTTGCTGTATTAGCCTGCTACTAAAACCCAGTTAGATTTTATAATGACGGGAAACGACCGAGAGGGACAAACTCGTGGCAAACGACTCACTCCCTTTGTTCTCTCTCCGACCCTAATTTTAATTCTGCCTGTTTATAATGACTTAAACTCTTTGAAGCAACTCTTGTCTTACTTCAGTTATTATTTTATTTTATTTTCTACGAATATACCCTTGATCTAGCCTCAGCACTCTCAACAGACCCAGTCGGTTCAGGATCGACGAAACCACCCTACAGGTCAAAATCATAACGTGGGTAGAAAGTAGATTGTTGTCACTTGGGAATTGGCCGGGTTTAACGGCCGAACCCGCGAGAACCTAGTGGGTATAAGGGGTTATATTGCGAACTGAAAGTTATCTTGAACGCCAACTCATCTAGATCTTTTTGCATAAATACATGTTTACCAGGGCTTTATCCTTGGACCTACATTAATCTACATTAATTAACTGTCATCAACGATCTTCCTGATGTCATCAGTTCTCAATAGAGAAGAGACGGGTTGATACCTTTCCCAAGGATATTTACTCATGAGTGAATGCAACGAATTCAACTGGAGTTCGAACAGTTTGCTGATCTCTCGTTCCGAGCCGATAAACACTGCATCACAACGTACATCCTATCAATATATTCAGTTTAAAATTAAAAGAAAAATATAAATATGATAATGTCTAACAGAATAGCCGAAACCGCTCGGATATATAGAACATTTGGACAGTTTTTACACACATTTATGTCTAGAAAAGAAAAAAAACTTGTACAAATGCAAGAAAAATTGAATACAAATTTAATCGCAATACGTTGTTGGTCGACTTTAACGAAACTTTTATATATATACCCACGTCTATTGAACAGGTGAAGAGGCTCATCCCTTGTTCCCTGTTTAGGATGCGGTTTCCGGTTTTCTCTTTTCCAATCTTCTTACTCTTACGTAGCCCCCTGCGCATCAGTGGCGTTACCGCCTTGCTTGGGGTGATATGATATGATATATATATATATATATCTCCCCAAGTGAATAAGGAACGAAGAAAATATTAACAACGTTATTAACATTAATTTAAGACAATGCTCACTATAGAAACAGAGCTATGAATATTTATTATAAATTATAGTTTAGAATATGTACAAATTTACAATCTACTACAGTGTACATTTTGTTTCGACATTGAAAGGACAATATCTCATCAGATGTTATTTTTTGAAGGGAAATGAAAAAAATCGCTTCCTTATATTGGTAAATTTTTGTGTGCGAGGTAAAAGGGGTAGAGAAAATGAGAAATCAGAATTGGGGATTGTAAAAGTGACATTGAACAAAAAGAGAAAAACGGGAGAAAAAGAGAGGTAAAAGAGACATGGTGAAAAGGTTCAGAGAAAGGCACCAGGTTTAACAGTAGAAAATAAAGTTTGGTCATAGACAACATTTGATGACCAGGCGTTTGGGTTTTTAGAAAGAGGAAGAAGTAAGAAAATGCATAGAGGGTAGGAGGAAGTAAGAGAGGATGGGCGAGGAAGAGAGAGGTGTGAGAGACAGCATAACCGACTAAGTGGTAGGTTTTATTATATATGTTTTTTAAAAAAAAATATATATATTTTTTTGAAAGCCTACCACTTGGTCGGTTATGCTATCTCTCATACCCCTCTCTTCTTTCATGCGCCCACACACACACACACACATATATATATATATACACACACTAGCAGTAGAGCTCGGTGTTGTTCGGGTGTAATGAAAGCTTTAAAACTAATCCATGGTCCTGGAGCTCAGACTCTTTGGACATTGGCACAAAAGACTAAAAAGGAATAGTTGTTTCCAGTTAAAGCGAAACCGTAGACTGAAAGAAAAATGAATGGATGTAAGCCAAATTTTGATTTCCTGGTATCAATAAGTTTTTTTCGTTGTAAACTGAATTTTGAAGGCTAAATAAGTCCCCTGAGTAAATGGTATCATGGCTGAGACGAAGAACTACAATTATACCTACTTAGAGCCAAACCCGAAGCAAAAACTAAAAGTTCTGAAAAAAATACAGGCATACAGGCAGATAAACAGACACACACAAATATCTTGCCTTTTATATATATATAATCGATTTTCTGCACTATTGTAAGAACTGCAACCTTGAAATTTCTGAATATCGTTTCTTATGTCTTTGTCTATGAGTGTATCAAATTTGATTAAAATCGGACCACTCCTTCGATAACCTGATTTTTTCGATTATCGATATTTATCGGGGGTACCTTGACACAAAACCTAGCTAAGAACACTCGCAGACACTTATAGTACAACTGTGTAAATTTTCAAGAAAATCGATTCAGCCGTTTCTGAGTCTATAGGTAACGGACACACACACAGACAAAGTTCTATTTATAAATAAGTTTAGATTAGATTAGATATCAGTGGGCGCATGAATGACGAGATGGAAAAATGTATTAGTCATTAGATGAAGAGCTTTTCCGACAAGGATTTTACAAGTGGAACTAATGTTAATCACGTAAACCATTTGCTTTTTCCGGTACAGCTGGTTCCACAATCGTGTCCAATTATCCGTTTGATCAACAGAAGTCACAATTCAATAATACACGTCTGACCGACCCATTATAAATCTCTCCGATCTCTACAACATTATCAACTCCCAGTCGCTTATATTACACACAACTTTTGCCATTTTATATTTTTAATTTTGCGCATGCGCGTTGTTTGATTTTTATTTTGTCGACTGCATATTATAGTAGGGTCAGTTAAGAACCATCTGTGAGAAAAAGAGCACCATGACGCAATTCGTAATTTGAAAACGGCATTCTCTACTGTTTGGCTTTCATGCCGGAAGCTCCAATATGGATATTTCAAAGTGTTTGGGTGTCAATATGAGAACAATGCCAAGGATTTAGAAAGAGTTGGATGAATCTAATGGACTCTCACCAAATAGCGCCCCCCATAAATAATAGTCAAGGTGTTTACAATTCCCAGACTGCAAACCCCTGGACTATTATATGTCGGGTGCAGTTTGGCGAGAGACCAACAAAACTCCTTGTAACACCAAAGGTGGACAAGAAAAGGAATATGGCAGCATTCATCAACTTTAACGATGAGACTGTCCACAAGGAGAATTTCGCGTTTTCACGTGGAATTCCATTGTCACTATCAGCTCTCTGTCCGAAGGCAGAGAGCATTAATCCAGACGTGGCTCCACTGAAGGGTAGAGTCACGGGCAAATTAGACAAATTTTTGACTAGGCTATATGGCCCGGAGGACCCACATTTAAAAAGGCCTTGTGCTGCATTTTGCCTCGGTGGGTGGGCAAATACCAAACTGCCCAGAAGAATTGCGAGAGATTCTAAAATAATCTGGAGGCTGTGGTTGATGACAATAGCGATTTTACTTATCTGCAAGAGCGGCTAACCAATCGCTGTCGCAGGCACCTGCTCAGGTACATTTGTATTTTAACATCCTCAGAGTCCACCTGTGATTTATATTGCAAATAGGCTGAGCAGACTTTAATAGTTACAGTTTCTGGTGGGATCAACAGTTTGAACAAGGCCAATATAACGAAACCATCGGTCACGATAACTTCCAACTTCAAACTAGAACAATTATTAACGGCTTCCAAACAGTTCCCTTCAATAGTTCCATCCATTTCACTTACAATGTTTGGGTCAACTCTTGTTAAAATTTTCAGGTCTGCACACTAGGAACACCTCCACAAGCTGATGAAATCAAGAAGTCACTTTTTTTTTTTTTAAATCATATCACCCCGAGCAAGGCGGTAACGCCACTGATGTGCAGGGGGCTACATAAAATTGGAAAGATTGGAAAAGAGAAAACCGGAAACCGCATCCTAAACAGGAAACAAGGGATGAGCCTCTTCACCTGTTCCATAGACGTGGGTGTAGTGTGAACCGGGCAATAGTTTAGTCTACTCCAATACCTGACAAATTAGGTCTAATGGTCGGAAAGCGAACGTTCTAAACATTCGTCAACGCACCCATTATATAATGGGTGCGTTGACGAATATATATATATATATATATATATATATATATACACACACACACACACACACACACACACACTGAACACGTCATATTGCTCTGGATAACATCCATTGAGTTCTCTACATAGATATAACACTTAATATTTTATATTAAGTTGATCTTGTTGGATTATCCTCGCCGTTTACGGACTGGACATATATATATATATTATATATATTCCCTACGCTCTCCCTCTAATAAACCCAAAAAATAAAGCCTAGCCATGAGGCCATAAACCAAGCTTCTAATGTGAAATCTGTCTACAAAATTCCTGAGACTTTCATTAATCAACTATATTCCCTACCCACCCCACTTCTTTCAAGATTCTAATGGACAATTTACAAGACTTATTCCCTTATCGCTAACCTCCACCAACATCCTACAAACAACTCGCCAAATATAAGAAAAGAAGCTTTCCATTCCTTTCCTCACCACCTGATGAGACATTGTTATTTCAATGTCAAAACAAAATGTACACTTTGTAGTGGATAAAAAAAATTGTACATGTTCTAAAATATAATTTACAATAAATATTCACAGCTCTATATTATATATTGAGCACTGTCTTAAATTAATGTTCTGGATGTTGTAAAATTTTTCTTCTTTTCTGATGTGGAGCCAAAAGTGGGTCCACGGAAATAACACGGAACACGAGGTGTAAGGTTAAAGAAAGGTGTATTTATAGGAAAGGTTACAAAGAAGAAGGTACAATAAGCAGAGTTTACGAGTCCAGTATAGTCCTTGGTAGTCGACTGCGGTCATGCGCACAGTGCTACTGTCTGCTTTATTATTTATTTTTGTATAATTATACAAAAGAAAATGTGGCACAAAGCCAAAATAGGGGATGGGGAAGGCTGGTCTTCATTTGTCCTAAAATTAACTTAGCTATTCACTCTCGTCGACCCTGACACACTTACAATAAACCTTACACCATAATACCACATTTATACTTACCATTCTTACCACGTCCACCATAATACCTCAGCTGCTCTATGTAGTCCTACTTAACTCCCATATGTACAATTTTCAGTGGAGTGCATGGGCAGAAAATAACATTTAAAAATTCCCCAATGATTTTATACAATGAAATGCAATATATACAAGAAACTAAATAAAAATCATATTAATAATAAAAGCCCCCCCCTACTCTAATATTGTGACAGCAAAGTCAGTTCTCGCGGCTTTCGGAATATAATAAATACCACTTATCCGATCAGCAATTACTGACACATTCACTCACACATTTAAACACTATAACAAAAACGAAAGCACACTTGAAAAATAACGAAAGACGCCGCGCATCCACCAGAGAACTAACATTTCTGAACACCTAAAGAGGGAAGGGGTGGGGAATTAAACAAAAAGAAAATTGGGGACAAAGAAGGTGGGGGCAATGAGCATTCATAACCTAGCTAAGTTAACTTTAAAGCGAAAAAAAAAAAAGCAAAATTAAAAAAATCCCTACTATAAGCTAACAGGGAAGGGGTGCACATGTTCCACCCAGCACACCCAAAATCCTGATGTTTAACCAGCATCAAACAACCGCTCCAGGTCAGCACCTTTCACTCGACAAGAGTCACCCACCTTTTGCCAAATTCAGATGGAGTGAGTCGTTTTCTTTCCGTTCTGATCGTGACTGAGTTGATGCTTAAAGAACAAGATCAGTTGGGAAGAGGTAAACTTCTCATCACCATAGAATTGCTTCTGTTGCGTCGTCCAAATCACGACTAGTATAACACCTAGTAAGCAAAGGAGCACGTAGTGCTCAGCCCTAGATAACGGAGGTACGACATTGCTACAAACAGAACTAGCCTCAAGGACAAAGAACTTTACACGCAGCATACGAACCATGAGCTCTTCAAGAAACTTGCACAACAACACTGCAGTGGAAGAAGGCGTGATCGACGGTTTCCGCCGACAGCCCACAACGCACGCAGATTGAATTCAATGAAGCTTCTTGCCTACCCAGAGAGCCTTTCGGTCATCAGCCAGGTGATTGATGCCTCATCATTAGTGAGACATTTCAACCCAGGCACCCAAGGCCATGTGGAGCGAGCCTCCTGCTTCGTAAGACCGAGCTTGCCTATCAGTTCATCTTGAACGCCCCCTCCCTAACTAACACCCGATATAATGCCTTAAGAGACAACGCTTGGGCGTTGGAGAGGCCATCCGTCGCCCACAAGAGAAACTGGAGAGTCAAACGATATTCTTTATAGAAGGATCACTAGCCACGGGTAGTACGGCCGGCCTCCTCCTCCTGCACACTTCTCAGGGATGGAAAGTGTTTACGGACGTCCTCTAACGAGGGCGCCGTTCTCATCCGCCAGCATACACATTCGATCCAGGAATCTAATGCGAAGCGTATGTTCATGAATCTCAACGCTTGGCATGCCCAGACCGCCCTCAGAAGGATGGAGGGAACAGATCTCGCGACGCACCCTGGGAGCCTTGCCTTCTTTCCAAAAGGAAGGAGAACAAGAGCTGTATTAATCCCAAACGAATGGCACACGGGAGAGGAAGTACCGAGAGTCGGTAAAGGAGAATCGGGTAGATGTGCGAGGCACATACTTCCGCCCCCCTTTAAGGAAAGCTTCCTCCGAGTCCACAGACGAACTGCACACTTGGCCTTCTCTCGAACCTCCGACCAATTCATTTCCAACTGGAGATCAGGACCGAACCAGACGCCGAGAATCTTGATCGGCCCGCCCGTCCAGAGGAAAGGTCCGGGAAGAGAAACTCCCTTCCACGCACCCAATCGCAATTGATCTTGGCCCCTGTCACCGTCTCATAACATCTGATCTCTTTGCTAACTTCGTCAATCTCGGCTTTGCTCGACCCAAAAACCGAAATGTCGTCAGCATAGACGGAGTACCTGGCCGAGGTGGTAGCACCAGGTACGGAAATTCCGCGAAGGACCGGATTCGCCTTTAACTTGCGAAGGAAAGGCTCCAACGCAAGAATATACAGCAAAGGCGAAAGTGGACAACCTTGACGAATGGAGAGAGATAATGTGAAGGGCTTCGATCTTACCCCATTCACTTCCACCAGCGCACCGGGGAATTCATATAGTAGTCGGATCCAGGAGCTAAAGTACGGCCCAAAAACCGGCGGCGGAAAGGACAGACTCCAAAAACCTATGGTCAACCCTATCGAATGCCTTGGACTGATCCAAATTGATCAGCGAGGCTTCTGTGTCGATTTTCTCGATGATCAGGCGTACCAAATGAAGGTTGTCCTGAATAGTCCTGCCCTTCACAGCACAAATCTGCTCGGGGCCAATCAGACTAGGGAGGACAGCCTGCAAACGGCGGGCCAAGACCTTGGCAAAAATCTTTAAGTCAGTATTTAACATCGTTAAAGGCCGATAATTATCTATGCCACCCCCACCGCCCTTGCTCTTGCGAAGCAACTTGATCACACCCCTGGTGAAGCGTCGAGGTATAGACCCCTGCTCCATCTAGTTGTTATAAACAAGCGCCAGCAGAGAAACAAAAACGGACGACTGCCTCAAGTACATTTCGTAGGGAAGATCATCCAATCCTGGAGTTTTGTCCCGGCCAACCAGTTTCAGCGTATCTCAGATTTCCGACTCTTATGAGCCCCTCGCAATCAGCTGCTTCAGCCGCCTCAAGGCGGGGAAAATCAGCTAAATAGGCGTCGAACTGAGCTGTGCTCAGACCGGGCTCCCACGTCTGTGGTCACGGTACGCCCATCCGGCAAGGTGATGTCCTTGATATGCCGATTGACTGCTTGCCTAGCTTCCTCTGCACGCAATTCTGCGGCCATATTTGTTGCCCCAGAAGACATTCTTTTTAACCTAGCCCTAACTACCAGAGCTTGACCCTTCTTGATAAGCAAGGAGGCCAGCTCGGCCCTAGCTAAGGCTACGTCCCCACTATTACAGGATTTAACTGCCCGATCAACTTTTTTCTCTACTGCCGTTTGCGCCGCTAAATTAGCTAAGTTGAGCCGACGGCTATAGTCGGCAGCAAACGACCTAAGTTTGGATTTAAGTGAATCCCACCACTTATTCCCAACTACAGCGTCCGTCAGTTCCCGCTTTAGTGTTAGTAATAGTTGTTCCTGGAAATCTTGGCTATCAAATAATGACGCGTTCAATTTCCAGTATCCAGCCAACTTAACCTTAGATAATCCTAAGTTTACACGAACCAGGACGAGCCTATGATCCGTGTAAACTATCAAATGGAAACTTGGACAACCTAAGAGCCCTACGTCAAATCTCCTAACTAGGACTCGGTCGAGGTAGTTAGTGCGTACCTTCGAAACCGAGCTGTCCCTATTAGTCCAAGTCCACACTACATCCCGGGGGTGTTCATTTCGGTATTTATCGACAAGATCATTCCTATCGATAAATTCCCGAAATGGTTTCACATCCGGGAAATGGTTTCACATCCGGGTTGTTAGTACCCGATCTTTCTCCTATACGATTTTTCTCAGGGACAAGGACGGCATTCCAATTCCCTCGCTGAAATTACCCGCCTCGATGTTCCGAAGAACGACTCGAGCCGCCGAAACAAAGCAGGACGCTCCGCATGGTCATTGGGCGCATAAACCCCAATGAGCCGAAAAGACTTCTCCTTTATGGTAATATCCAGCATACATCCTGCCCGCTGGATCCGCGAAGACAAGCGCACACACCTCACCCAAAGACTTGCTCACTAGCCAGGAAACACCTCTAGAACGTCTATCAAAACATGCTGAATAGAGATCGTAATCCCTAGACAGTATGCCCTCACAGTCGCCAGCTAAAAACCGGGTCTCCTGCAAACAACAAACATCCACCCCGAGGCGCTGGAGATCATGAGTGAGTGTCACCCTCCGAGACTGACCTCAGCCCCCGGAAATTCAAGCTTGCTAACCAGAGAGCCATTGTGATACGTGATTAGGGTTGGGGTCCTGGACAGAACATGGACGGGGAAAGGATGCCAACAGCGTCTCCCATCGACCCTTGGCCTAATTCTTTGTCAATAGTGCCGTCAGGGGAGAGCCCGTCAACATCCCAAGGAAAGGTTAGTTTTAGAGCCCTATAAAGCGTGGGATGAACAAAAATTGGAACCCGTCCAACGCAAAATTGTTTTACATTTTTAGTTTTTTCACCTTCTATGGTGGCGATTGGTGGGGGGCATTGAGAAAGTTTTTTCCGCTTCTATGACCATGTCCCACACCTTTCGAGCTCCGGCTCCAGTTCTGATAACCGTCAATAGACTTTCAGCATTCGGGAAATTAGTGGGGGCTTCGATATTTTTGTCCCCACACTTCATTGTCAAAAGGCATTTTAATTTTTTTTAGCCGATTCCCAAAGCTTTGGGCCTTTTCCGCCTGTTCTTTCGAATTACAACAGACATCCTTTAAATTTTCCGGGATTCCCTGTCCTCGTAAGTCGGGCTTCTTTGCCGCTTTGATGTTGGCGGTATCTGCTTCTTGGGGGAAAGACTGGGGTTGACTGAGGTGGGATTCGAAACGGGCTGGGATCTCTACTGAGAGGGGCAGGTTTTCTTGGAGTGGGCTGAGAGGAGTGGGATTTTTGAGGGCTTTTTTCCGTGAGAGGACGGGGTAGAGAGAAGGGCGTATAGGTTTTTTCGCCAGTTCTTGTTTAAGTTTTTCTATTCTCTTCATGCCCTCATAACCAGGGTCAAACGCTTTTTTTATGTTCTATGGATAGTGCGGACCAGGCCGAAGCGTCGCCATTCTTGCTGGTAGAGGGAGTGGGGCTGTACATGCCTTTAGTCCTGGAAGCATCAGGGGATTGAGGTCCCGCAGCTTGACGCTTCCCTCTGGTCCTACCAACAACCTGCCATTCCCCCTTTTCCTTCTCCGTAACTACACTTGTAGCAGGCGAGGGTTTTTCGGGGAATGATGGCAGATGTTTTGACCCAACCGGGGGTACACCCACACCGGTCCGGGTTGCTGGCATGCCCACTACAGGCGGGACGGATTTTGACAACGAAGCGGCCAGAGGGGTATTTTGGTCTTCAGGGGCCTGGCTTCCAGAGGCCTTCTTCTCTGTGACCAATCTCTCCGCACCTCCAGTATTTGGGTTTGCGTCCGGAAACAATTATCGGTAGGCTAAGGCCGCCAACGTCAAGACTGTTTGGGATAGTCAGGAAGGCTTGACGGTCGATCATGATGTCGAAAGACCATCCCCCGGTCCGGTCATTGCAGGAGACATCCACAATCTCTCCGAATTGGGAAAAATACTCGGCCAGATGCTCCTCGATGACTTGAGGAGGGACCTCGTATACTGCTACATTGGTCCTACGCATGCCTTGATACTCTGTTCTGATTATTATGTCTTTGGCGATCAGATCTTTAGTGACCATTTTTAGGCAGTCTTCCGGCGTAGGCAGCAGCACGTCCCACATGAAAAAGCCCGCACCTTTAACGATACGTAAGGGCTTGACCCCTATGGACTGCAGTGTTTTTAACACTGTGTCTTGTGGAACGACAAATTTTGCGCGAACGCTTGTCCACCACAAAGACTGACAATTCTTTTTTTCAATCTTAATTCTTGGGGATCTTCCAAGAGCCCATCTTCTGTCAAAAGGTGTGCGTAACTCTTGGCTTTCTCCAAGAACTCCGTCAAATTGATTTTAACTTTAGGAGGGGGACTTACAGCCCAAGGACGATTCCCCGGCCTCAGCATCTTTGAATTTGTCTGTCATTTTTCGACTCGTCAGTACTTGTATCCTTCTGGCCGTTCTCGACCACCATAGTTTTGGTCACATCTTTTTTGGTCTTGTTATCATTTTGAGCAGTAAGAGGGGGATAGGACTCCTCATTTTTATTTGGTGGGCCTTTCCAGGGCAGGTCAAAATTTGGTTTCATCTTTACTGGCCGACTTGAGTTGGCCATATTTTAAAATGAATACAACGGAACCAATATATTTTTTGCCTGTAACTCCAAGAAGAATGGGGAAGGGTAGGAAAAACGGGAGAAAAATGGAGGGACTGTATGAAATAAAAGAATAAATATAAACTATACAAAAACTCGTAAGGTAATAACAAAAAAACAAACAACAATAAGGACAAGAAAGCGGTTTTAACAAATCAAAATAAAATTAGCCCATAACGGCAAACAAATTTAAAAATAACAAAACGGTTGGAAAATTAAGAAAAAAACTTGCCTTTAGCGGCAAAATTTAAACTCTTAATATAAGAAGAAAATAGCCTTAAATGGCAAAAACTAGCCTCTTGAGAGGTTTAACAAGAAAAAAAGTCGCCTAAAAAAATGCGAATGGGTTAAATTAACGTTAAGTGATTTAAATTAACAAAATGAAAGGAATTTACAAAATAAACTTTACAAAGTTACAATAAAAATTAATTACACAAACAATACGAAAAATTAAATAAAAATAAGGAGTCGTCTAAAGGTTACTTCCGTAAAAGAAATAAGGGGGGGGGGGCTAAAAAAATTAAACCTGAAAAATAAACTTGTAAAACGAATAAAATAAATTTACTAACTACACAAAGAAAATAAATAAGATAAATAAAAAGATACGGAGAGTCACCTAAAAGGCTACAAAAACAAAAAAAAAATATGGGGAGGGACTAGAAAAGAAAAGTTAGAGTGGAAGAAAAAAACCAAAAAACAAAGAAAACAAAAAACAGATGATATTCAGTTACTGGTTAAAAAAAAAAAAAAAAAAAAATGAAAAAGAAAGTTTTAAACAAAAATAAGTGTGGTACGTAAGGCCAAACAGAAACTGTAAAATGAAAACAAATTAAATCACACGGGCCGACCTAAACAAAAACAAATATGGCCGCCAAAAATAAAATACAAAAGCTAGAAAATAAAGCAGGAAAACGAAAAAAATAAATAAAAAATAAACTTATCTATACAAAAAAAGGTCTTTTCTGTAAAATAAAGTTTGTCCAATTGAGTAATTAAAAAACTTTTCAACAAAAATCCAACGCTCGATATTGCTTTATCGAAGAAGTCAGAAAACTGATCAAACCAGTCAAAATTTCTGCTACTGTCTTCTTCTCCCCCCCCCCCCCCTACTGCTATCACACACCTATTAATATAGTAGTGGATGAGTCCATGTTGAGGTGAGTTGGGTTTCACAACACCCCACTTTCAAGAATTTTTTTCTTGAAAAGAGAATAAGAAAGAGTAAAATTTTTAATACTTCTTCCATGTTTAACGGTGATTTTGTGTGTACTGGTATTAGTTTCCTTAAATGGAGTTATCTTTCTGAAGATTTTTATAGAATGTTTAACATCTTTAGAGATTAGGTAATTCTGAGATAATAGATCAAGTGTTTGAAATGATCTCAGTCTTTTATCTTTTCGAGGTGTTGTAGTTGTAACTTTTGTCACACTGTAATTTATGTTCGAATAAATATTCTGATGTGAATAGACCTTGTTACTGGTTACAGGGCAAAAGCTTATATCTGTTTTGGGTACAGAACAAGATTTTTTATCTGTACTAGGCCATTCATTGTTTGAACTGGTAATGTTTTGTTGAGAGGATCAAATTTTCTGGGAGTTTTTTCAAATCATTTGGTTCAGAGAGAACAAAAAGTAAAGCTCTTAATATTTTTTTCTCTTGGGGTTCACGTCAAGAGGTTGTGTGAACTTCCTTTGTCTTCCAGAGCGTCTTATCTCCGGTGAGACTTGGGGGTGTGTCGATATCGAAGTGTTCATATACCACGTCGATTAGTTGTCCCCTGATGGTGATTCCTCAAGATCGTTTAGACGGCATTTTCGAAGTTGATTCATGTGCCGCTTGTGAATGTTTCTTGGACCTTGAACAATGTAGACTAATTTTCCAATTCTTTGTTTTATTTTTCCAATTTCCCAGGATATGATATTGTTCTTATAGGTATTTAAAAGAACTTTGTCTCCGGGATTGAAATGTTTCTTATATGGTGAGACGGTTTTCTTAAATTTGGTTTGTCATGGGATAAGTTTATCGAACACGGATTTAATTTTCCTCGCGAACAGTCACCGCAGGCGATCGCCCCATGGGTGTGTTTGGATTAGGAGTTATACTGAATACTTTCAGGAACTGCTGCAGTGCTGTTGGTGTGCCAGTTTTTGATTTTTTTAAAATCTTAGATCTACCTAATTCCTCCATTGTTTTTACATCACTTTATACAGAAATTACCTTTTGACAATCTTCAGCTAATTTCTGAAGCGCCAGTCTTTGTTCATTTTCAAGCCTAGAGAGCACTCGGCGTCTGATTTCGGCGTCCTCTGCAGATACTATTCCTTGTGCAAATATCAAGCACTTGAAGTCGTCCGCAGTGACCTCGGCGAATCTAAAAATCATTGCAGAGCTTGTTTACTGCTACTGCAAACATTAGAAAGTCTTGTTTTTCCTTAACTGTGTTAAAGCATTTCCATCGTTTATGGGACAAGGTAATATTTGGTTCAAATAGTTCTGACAGGAGCTTAATGGTCTCTGCAAACTTCAGATCCGTAGTTTTTTAGGCAAAATGTAATCTACGAATCTACTGTGTTCAGTACTTCCCAGTTTTCTTAATAGAAACCGCCCTAACAACATCAATGAGTAGGTGCTTAGCATTTTAATTTTTAAATCTAGAACTTGTTTTGTTCACTACACTAGTACTGACGATAAAAGAGAAAAAAGTGATGTTTTTGATAAAACCTTTTTTTATAATACTAGAATTTTTTGCAACACGATGGCGTTTGTTGAAAACTTTTCAGTGTTTAGTATCGTTGAAGTTATCGCTTCTTCTGTCAAGTTGAAACTCTTCCTACAGTGTTTATTTACTGTGCATTCTATTATATCAGCATTATATATATATATATATATATATATATAGTAATCATATCACCCCAAGCAAGGCGAAAACGCCACTGATACGCAGGGGGGTACGTAAGAGTGAAAAGATTGGAAAAGAGAAAAACCAGAAACCACATCCTAAACAGGAAACAAGGGATGAGCCTCTTCACCTGTTCAATAAACGTGGGTGGAGTGTGAACTGGGCGATAGTTTAGTCTATCTACTCCAACTGAAAAAAAAAATAAAATAAAAAAAAGACTGAAAAGATTGGAAAAGAGAAAACCGGAAACCACATCCTAAACAGGAAACAAGGGATGAGCCTCTTCACCTGTTTAATAGACGTGGGTATATATATATATATATATATATATATATATAAACTTAAAGAAATGATATGCAAAATACAACATTGCATTTTTAGTAAGTAAGTATTTGTTATTTTAATCATTAAATTTTTAAAATAGAAGTTTTTGTATGTTTAATAACAAAACTTAATTTTTCCAAAAAAATTGTTGAAAATTTATTGTATAAATAAACGAATTTTCTCGAATTTACAAACTCGTCGATAGATACCGAGTCGATCACAAGGGTGGGAGAATGTGGACGTGGGCTAATAGTTAGCCTTCTACCCGGGTAGCTAGCTACCTTGATAGAATGTTAGTTCGTGAAGCCCACATAGATCTTATTTGTTACACATCTGAGTAAAACCAACTGTATCTTTTAGTCCCTTACCTGCTTGCATATTAAAATCGTTCCGGCCTTCGTCAAGTGTTAGGATTTTGAACCGAACGCTTTATTTCGATCATTCTAATTCTATGTGCGATGCCACTTCCGGATACCATGTAGCTATCTCCCTTTACTTCAACTCTCTAAGTTATTTGTTCACCACTGCTGTAGCCAGGTATTGAACTCACAACACTTTGGGTCAAATCACTGGAACTAACCAACGCATACATCTAGGAGGCGGAAGCGGACAACGACAGAAAAGTCGTAAACATGGCAATAAAGATGAAGACAACAGTCCGAACAGTGTAAATAATGTAAATACTACCTCATTTTATAAGTATAAACATATAAAAAAATGATTACACTTGTCAAAAGTAAAAAAAAATGTCTTGGTGAATGATGTTTCACGGTCTGGTAAACCAAGTGACTTTGATAGCGATTTAATCAAGATATTACTTAGGAATAATCAGCGTGATACAGCGACGCGGGAGATAGTCAACCTGCTGATAATATAAGAAAAAAAAATAATTTGCATTGAGTCTGTTATTTACATTGAATTCACGATGAGCATGAACAGATTTCACGGACCAACGCTTTAATCAACTAGGCGATCCAACCCAGTGAATTTTGCCAGTGAGTTTTCAATTGACACGAGTAAAATATAGACGTACACTTTTATTTATTTTCTTTGAATCTTTGCTATTTTCCACGTTTTCGAAAAATACTTTCTTTTAATTCAGATACTCAACCCAATGAATGTGCGTTGTGGTGCAGTGGATATCGGCTCTTGACGACAAATCGGAGAGCCAAGTTCGAATTCCAGTTGAATTCCTTGCATTCACTTACGCACAAATATCATTGGGAAAGGTATTATTAACCAGTCTCTTCCCATCAGTTATTGGTTAAATAATAGAACAGATTGGATTCTATAGCATTGGTCGGCAACCAGTCTACCGTAGAAAGCAATGGCTACCTACTGCGGGATAATCTACCCAGTCAGTCATCTCTCTTTCAAGACATGATCGTCCAATGCGTGTATCACGTATGGCACTTAACTGACTGACTGAATATAATAGTTTAAGGCTTGATTAAGGCTTCTACTGGGCATAAAGTGGGGGATCATTTTTATATTGTTATGAAGTAATAAACTGATACCCCACCTTATTACTACTTAATAATGTAATACATCTCTCCCACCTCTAGTTATGAGTCAAATAATAGGACAGATTGGGTTCTATAGCCTTGGCTGACAACCAGTCTACCGCAGAAAGCAATGGCAACCTACTGCGGGATAATCTTCTGCCCAGTTAGTCAAGTCTCGTAAGAGACATGATCGCCCAAAGCTTGTATCACGAATGGCACTTGATATCAACATCCTGATTACCCCATATACTCGTGTATAATCCGATTTAATGTAGAGTGCGACCCCTGAACTATTTTTCATGAATTTTAACCCCTCAAGAAAAAATAGATTTATCTGTATATAGCGCGACTGGTCACCGAAAATGTACAATTTTTAACTTTGTCATAAAAAAATGACCTGTGTAGAATGTGACTAGTATTTTTTTGGATGAAAAATTATGGAATATATACTGTATGTCATTGATTTCTCTTTAAGTTTAGCTGTTGCTGCTGTTGAAAGCCCTCAAGTGATGGGGCTTCTGTGATATGCTATATAGTGATCGTGTAGCCCCAGTCTACCAAGATCTATAGTCTTCACTCGCTCAAAGCTGTTTTTTAACTAATGCCCTTATAAAACGGTTGTATACAGTTGGCAGCTTAGATATTTCTGAACGGATGTGGCGCCATGAATGAACAGCCACAAAAAATAGAATAACAAAACGAATATAATCAGTGGAACTGTTTATTCCAACATTTATCAGGAGTGTAGAATACTTCATTTTTCTCTTTATTTAACTCTTAATAGCATCATATCCGTGCAACTCAGAACATTTTAGTAGTAGGACTCGGTTATATAAAAAATAATTACATAAAAAATTGTTGTTTTAAAATTGTTCAAGAATTCCATTAAAAACATCTATTTCCTTTGGTTTTGCGTAAACGTGATTTGATGTTTTGTGTGACATTGCAAACAACATTGCGTTTGTTTTTGTTTCAAAATTACGGGGGAAAATATTTACAATTTTTGTTGACTAAACATAAAAATAAAAATGATTTATTTTGTTTTACTGAAATTAGAAATATAAAAACTATTACGCTCTCAGTTCAGAAATTTTCGAAGAATATTTCAAAATGTAGATATTTAATTTAGAGGAAAAAGTTACATTAATGCTTTATTTTTTTAAATTTTATTTTCTGAAGCATGAAATATTAAATATGAAAAAAAAAAGACTTAAATAATTAAATTACCTTTGTTTGAAAAAACACTTTTTTAAAAATATTTCTTTTGTTTCAAAATTCATTCAGTCAGTTAAGTGCCATACGTGATACGTGATATGTGATACACGCTTGGGCGATCATGTCTCGAAAGAGACATGACTGACTGGGCAGAAGATTATCCCGCAGTAGGTTGTCATTGCTTTTTGCGGTAGACTGATTGCCGACCAAGGCTATAGAACCCAAACTGTCCTGTCTCGAAAGAGACATGACTGACTGGGCAGAAGATTATCCCGCAGTAGGTTGTCATTGCTTTTTGCGGTAGACTGATTGCCGACCAAGGCTATAGAACCCAAACTGTCCTGTTATTTAATCCATAACTGGAGGGAATAGACGGATTAATACCTTTCTCAAGGGTATTTGCGCGTAAGTGAATGCAATGAATTCAGCTGGAATTCGAACTCGGCTCCCCGATTTCTCGTTCTGAGCCAATATCCACTGCACCACAACGCACATCCACAAGATGTGCGTTGTTTCAAAATTACGGGGAGAAATATTCACATTTTTTTGTTGACCAAATAAATTTGTAAAATGTCGGAATAAAAATTAAATAAAGGCTCATTTTTTTTTAATAAAATACATTCTAGTCTCGTTTAACACGTATGATTTGATTTCTGTGACATAATCTAGCAACCATCTTAGATCTTAGATGTTTTACGGAGCAAATGTAAACAATCGGCTGCATTGGCCAAAAAGTGTGAAAGGGAAAATTGCTGAACTTAAACTCAAAAGTATGTATCGACCTGGTTTCCCTGTAGATATGTGTCCCTAGAAAGTTTGAATGACGTAGCTGAAAAAATGTAGGCATGCATAGCGAACAGTCACACAGACTCACAGATTGTGTTTTATATATATAGATAGTCAGTGCAACGAATTAGCTTTCGGCGCTCTCGAGTTGATCAGCTTGAGAGCATCGTAGTAGAAGGCTCCAGTCTGGATTGGGTACGACTGGGACGGAGGAGTCGTGAGGAGTAGGAGAAGGAGAGCGGCTATTTACTTCGTCTAATAATTTAGATATTTTTCGTCTTTGGGAATTCCATTGTAGCTGCCAAATGGTTTCGAATCCAGATATTTGTCTCTAAAGGTTGGGGCTAAACTGAGACAACATTTTCTCACATGTCGGCCAGTAGTACGCATGCATATTGCGAGTTGGTTTCTATTAGGGTTGGTTTCCACATGGGTCATGTTGGTTTCCACATGGGTCATGTTTACTGACATATCTGCGTAGCAAGACACGGCCAAGAGGCGGATAGCCATGCGGATAAAGAATGACCAGTGGGTGATCGACGCTAATATCGAAATAATTTCTCATAAAAGTGGCATTTGTAGCTGTGCAAAGTAGAGTTTGAGTTTGAGTTTTGTTTAACGGCATATCAACACCTTTATGGGTTATTTAATGCCAAAAAGGTGGGGTTTTGAGGTCTTTTTTTAATGTTCGGTTATAGTGAGAATCTTGCACCTACAGTCTTCATGATCTCCCTAGGGAGAGCCTCTGACGTTTTCTTTATCCTGTCGATCAGCTAGGCCTTGGTGTTACAGGCAGTGCGGTTGGTGTCTTTCTCAACCGTGTCTACACATGACCCGTAGGATTACATCAGGGAGGGGACGTTGGGGCTGGTGAAGTCGTAAAACTTATCTGATAATCACTTCTAACTCTTCCTTGGGGTGTGACATAGAAATGGATCTTGCTACCACATGTATGGTCTTCCAGTAGCCACTCTCTGCAACCAAGGCTTGACCACGGTATTCAGCAACTGCATATAGTCATCCGAATTGAGCCTGAGACCCTTTTTCTAATACATGAAGTAGCATGGCATTACCGTCACTGGAGACACTCCCCAAAACGGCGGACCTGAAGGAGACTACCACCACCTTTAAATTTGTTGTTTTTAATTTTTTTAAAACTTTTTTCAGCGCACTCTTATTGATTACACTCTAAACTTTCTAATTGACAAAAAAACAAAAAACAAAAAAAAACAAAACAAAAAAAACAACAACTAAAAACAAAGTTTGCAAAAATTTCAACATTTAAACAATTTTAGGTTGTGGGGGGTCAGTTTTTCATGCAACCTTATAGTAAATTGATTCTGTGCAATTAACTTTTTTGCTTGCGCATATTCAACAACTGAATCCTTTGCGAAATTTTTGAATAAAGCCATTCTTGGAGTTTCCGAGGAATATGCCGTCGTAAGAACTAAAGAAAACTTGAAAAAGACAAGGTCCGCCCCCCCCCCCCCCACTATTACAGTTTCGGGAAACTTGGTCTTCATGACACGAAGAACGTCATATGTATTGTAACCAAGTTATTGTACGGCTGGCCTGACAAAAATTCTTTTAATCAGAGAAGAACCAAATTTTCCCTGCTTCAACATGACGTTTCACCTTGTTCAGGAGTTTCTGTGCCTTTATCTCACAGTTTGTTTGAGTATTTTTTGGAAGAGGTTAACCTTTGCACTTCTTTTGAAAGAAGTTTACCGTTACATCTCTTTCTGAAAGTGGTTGACCGTTACATCTTTTTTTGAAAGTGGTTGACCTTTACACCTTTTGTCTTCATTCAAGTTCCTGTTCATGGCGGAACAACACCCATTTCCCGCACTTCTTTGCCATGATCTTCTATCTCTTTCTCCTGCAATTGTTTGATGAATTCTGGCGTAAAGACGCAATCAGAACGTCCGCTGTGTCCTTTCCTGCAATCCACGACCTTGTAGTCATGGTTGCAGTTCTGCATTTCACGTCTTACTGTTTTCACAGTGCTTGAAGAGCATCAAGCAGATGTCATGATTGTGGCATTTTTAACCTTTTCCAATATTCAGGTGGCTTTCACTTGTTCACCTCAATTATTTTGACACCTCTAAATATTTAGTGGCTATGGTTCACAATGCCATTCACTATTTAAAGATATTCTAAACCAGTCTGAAAAAATAAACACATTAGTCTCTGTCAAATTTAACCCGAACACCATATAAATATATTACTCATTCCTAACGATTAACGTGTCCTCTTTATTTTATATGAATCAAGATGTAACTTAAAACATATTATAGCCCTAATCTTAAACCTGAAAAAGAAGAGATGCGTTCACATTTTTGGAATGAGTTTCAGCCTGGCCATAATGCTTCTGAAACTGCTACCAACATTAGCAGAGCATGGCTTGAAGGATCTACTAGTGATCGGAGAGTATGGTACTGGTCTCTGAAGTTCTGCAGTGGGGATACATGTCTTGAAGTTCAAGGTGGTAGATGACTCTCATCAGCAAATTGGCAATAAACAACAGTCAAACAAAACCTGCATTAAACTGTCAGAGAATGGGTGTCAGCATTTTAACAATATTGGATCATCTCCAAAACATTGGCAAGGTGAAGACACCCGATAAATGGATCATATGTTGATTGAATAGTGACTTGTTATGAGAAATGGATCTTTTATGACAATCGTAAACAATCGGCTCAAAGATTTGATCAGGATGAAGCACAAATACTTTCCAAAAACTAAAACTTCACAGACAGAATTATATGGTGAGTGCCTGGGAGACTGTCATTGCCGTCATTCATGACAGACTCCCAAAATTTAACGAGAACATCAGCGTTGAAGTTCACTGCTAGTAATACGATGAAATGTAATTGGAACCTGTTCATTGACGACATTCAATTCTGTTTCATATCAACATCCAGCCGCATGTGGACAGGATGACACTGCAGAAGCACACCGAGTTGGGATAAGAATCTTCATCACGTTCACCATATTTCCCTGATGTCTCATCCGCTGATTACTTTTTAAAGATCTTGCCAGTTCTTTAAGCTAAAAAATAGCATGTTGCAGAGAAGATGTACAAAATGCATAAACAACGTTGTAACTCAATGGCTGAAATTTATAGATGGCCAAACTTCCTATTTTCACTGAATCTAAAATTTTTTAAATATATTAATTCAGGAAATAAATGTTGATTCTCTAAAATTTCGTGAATGCATAAATAACGTTGTAACTCAATGGCTGAAATTTATAGATGGCCAAACTTCCTATTTTCACTGAATCTAAAATTTTTTTAAATATATTAATTCAGGAATAAATGTCGATTCTAAAATTTTGTGAATGCATAAATAACGTTGTAACTCAATGGCTGAAATTTATAGAGTTGAACAAACTTCCTATTTTCACTCGAATCTAAAATTTTTTAAATATATTAATTCAGGAATAAATGTCGATTCTAAAATTTTGTGAATGCATAAATAACGTTGTAACTCAATGGCTGAAATTTATAGATGGCCAAACTTTCCTATTTTCACTGAATCTAAAATTTTTTGAATATATTAATTCAGGAATAAATGTCGATTCTAAAATTTTGTGAATGCATAAATAACGTTGTAACTCAATGGCTGAAATTTTTATAGATGGCCAAACTTCCTATTTTCACTGAATCTAAAATTTTTTAAATATATTAATTCAGGAATAAAATGTCGATTCTAAAATTTTGTGAATGCATAAATAACGTTGTAACTACCGTTTTTAAAATTTATAGATGGCCAAACTTCCTATTTTCACTGAATCTAAAATTTTTTAAATATATTAATTCAGGAATAAATGTCGATTCTAAAAATTTTGTGAATGCAAATAACGTTGTAACCAATGGTTGAAATTTCTCTAGATGGCCAAACTTCCTATTTTCACTGAATTTAAAATTTTAAATATATTAATTCAGGAATAAATGTCGATTCTAAAATTTTGAATGCATAAAATAACGTTAAACTAATGGCTGAAATTTATAGATGACTCAAACTTCCTATTTTCACTGAATCTGCAATTTTTAAATATATTAATTCAGGAATAAATGATTCTAAAATTTTGTGAATGTACAAATAACGTTGTAACCCAATGGCTGAAATTTATAGATGACCAAACTCTATTTTCACTGAATCTAAAATTTTTTAAATATATTAATTCAGGAATAAATGTCGATTCTAAAATTTTGTGAATGCACAACAATGTTGTAACTCAACAGCTGAAATTTATAGATGGCCAAACCTCCTATTTTCACTGAATCTTTGCAATTTTTTAAATATATTAATTCAGGAATAAATGTCGATTCTAAAATTTTGTGAATGCATAAATAACGTTGTAACTCAATGGCTGAAATTTATAGATGGCCAAACTTCCTTATTTTCACTTGAATCTAAAATTTTTTAAATATATTAATTCAGGAATAAAATGTCGATTCTAAAATTTTGTGAATGCATAAATAACGTTGTAACTCAATGGCTGAAATTTATAGATGGCCAAACTTCCTATTTTCACTGAATCTAAAATTTTTTAAATATATTAATTCAGGAATAAAATGCTGATTCTAAAATTTTGTGAATGCATAAATAACGTTGTAACTCAATGGCCAAAATTTATAGATGGCCAAACTTCCTATTTCTGTTTCAATTTAAAATTTTTAAATATATTAATTGGTAGGAATAAATGTTGATTCTAAAATTTTGTAAATGGATAAATAACGTTGTAACTCAATGGTTGAAATTTATAGATGGCCAAACTTCCTATTTTCACTGAATCTTAAAATTTTTTAAATATATTAATTCAGGAATAAAATGTCGATTCTAAAATTTTGTAGTCGCATAAATAACGTTGTAACTCAATGGCTGAAATTTATAGATGGCCAAACTTCCTATTTTCACTGAATCTAAAATTTTTTTAAATATATTAATTCAGGAATAAATGTCGATTCTAAAATTTTGTGAATGCATAAATAACGTTGTAACTCAATGGCTGAAATTTATAGATGGCCAAACTCATTTTCACTGAATCTAAAATTTTTTAAACATATTAATTCAGGAATAATGATTCTAAAATTTTGTGAATGCATAAATAACGTTGTAACTCAATGGCTGAAATTTATAGATGGCCAAAACTTCCTATTTTCACTGAATCTAAAATTTTTTAAATATATTAATTCAGGAATAAATGTCGATTCTAAAATATCGTAAAGGCATAAACAACGTCGTAACTTGATGGCTGAAATGTAAAAATGACTAGATTTCCTATTTTGACTGATTTCAACACTATTTGAATTTATTAATTTAGGAATAAATGTCGATTATAAAATATAAAGGCATAAATAACGTTGTAACTCGATGGATGAAGTGTATAGGTGACCAGACATCCTATTTTGACTGATTTCAACACTATTTAAATATATTAATTCAAGAATAAATGTCGATTCTAAAATATTGCGAATGCATAAATAACATTGTAACTCGATGGCTGAAATGTATAGATGACCAGAATTCCTATTTTGACTGATTTCAACACTGTTTGGATTAATTCAGGAATGAAAGTCGATTGTAAAATTGGATTTTATTTTCTACACAACACAGTAGCTGGCAAAAGACTTTTCGGATCCATACTAAGACGTTCTATAGATTGAATTAATGAGGGTGTTTTATTCGGAAGAGGCATATCTAGGATCGAATTGGTTAGTTATTTGGCAGCCTTATCTTGTTAGAGTATTTCGATACTCATTGTCAATAGTAAGAAAAGTGACCAATTAGGCGTCGCAAAGCGGGTCTGACTTTAGAGATAGGAAGTTGTTCTAGGCGAACGACAAACAATTCCGATCGGGTCTAATTGATCCTTGGCTAATCTGCTTTTCGAGTTGCGTAACCATTTCAATCGGCAATAGTGTCTTGCCCTCGTTTAAAGTTAAGTGGTACTTTCTTATCATCCTTATAATTATTTTTTAGGTTAGGGTCTGCTCCGTCTTTGTTTTTGCACAAACCGCCGCATTCCCACGTAAGTAAACATAGTAAAAATTCTTTCCGAGAGATTATTAATAGTCCCTTTGAAAGGATGCGGGCTTACGGCTATATCACCTTGAAACGCCGATTCTCGTCTAATCGCCGAAGTTAAGCAACGTCAAGAATGGTCAGTACCTAGATCGGTGACCGCTTGTGAATGTTACGTGGTGTAATGGATAAAATCTTTGAATGAAAAATCGGGGTTCAGTTTGAATCTCAGTTGGGTTTATTACATTCAGAAACGCGCAAAAGCTCGTAGGTGATGATGAACCATAAAGAGACAAAATCGCCCATGCGTGTCACCCTCCCTTACCAACATGCTTCCAGCCAGCACTGTAGGGTAATGACCCTATTTATTATTCCATAGAAGAAGAAGAAGAAGAAGAAGAAGAAGAAGAAGGTCGCAAGTAAGCGACTCAGTAACTCTTAATAGCATACGACAGAATTGGTATAGTTGGCTATTGGCTTCGAAACTTTTATATTTTTTCGGAGTCTTTGGCATTAATGGGGTGCTTTTTTTAGGTCTAGGGAACCGGAAGTAAGTATATTTCGCTACTTCCGGTATCATATCATGAATTCGAGGGAAAGTATAAGCTTTTAATTGTGTGTATCTATTTATCCTTTATAGGCCATCAGTATCTTATATTCTCTCTGGAAACAATCGGAACTTACACCCCCACCCCATGTCGTATCGTGTCGCGAGGCTCTTTACTTCAGAAGCAATGAAAGCTTCATCAGTGTTAGAAAAGGGTTGGCATTTCATTTCGATGGGCTTACAATTGGGAGTAAGGTGGATAAAAAACGGAAGGGAGATTAGACCCTCATGGCTAAATGACCACACACATTCAACTTCTTCAAGTGAAATCCATTTTATGAATCCTTTGACAAACAGAACTCCAACAGTTATGCAAATATCGGATTGCATTTTTGGCAATAACCATTTTCATGAATTCTTACTAGTCTTTTATCTAAACATAAAACATACCGATGAAACCGTTTGTAAACCGAAAGGAAATAAAAAGTGGTTACCTTTAATTTATATGGGAAAAACATTGAGCGTTGTCAGAACCCCCAAAAAACATTGTGGGAATTTTTCGCCCCAACAGTGATTGCAATGGTTTCACATTGCTTAACTCTCACAACAGACCTCAAGTGGAATGGCTATTTAGAATCCATAAATCCGCTGCTAAGAAGGTCGGTTCTCTGTGTAGGGTCAGGAAGTTTTTTTCCGCCTGAAACAATCCTGCACATATATAAATCTACTGTCCGCCCGTGCATTGAATACTGCTGCCATATCTGGTCGGGTGCTCCTGCTATCCACCTGGGTGTCCTTGACAAAATCCAACGGAGAATCTGTAATGTGATAGATCCCGATTTTGCAGCTCGGATACAGTCACTTTCTCACCGGCGCAATGTGGCTTTCCTGTGTCTCTTTTACAAATACTTTCACGGCTTCTGCTCCGACGAACTTAGCTCACTGGTGCTCCCTATATATGAATTTACTCGAGCCACAAGATTAGCAACTAGGTCCCACCATTTTACTGTGAAACCAATAAATTGTAAATGCAAATTCTACTCCTGCAGCTTCTTCTCTCGCACTTCCCGCCTGTGGAATTCCCTTTCGTTTACTTTCTTTCCCGACATCTACAATCTTCAAGAATTCAAATGTAAAGTTAATAGTCATCTCCTATCTCACTAACCTGCATCTTCTCTCTCATGCTTCTTTCTCCATTCACTCTACTCTCATCAGTATTCTTATCCTTTTCTTACCCACTTCCTCACACCCCCTATTACCTGTCACTCTTTCTCATAACTTTCCTTCTATGTAACCCCCCTGCAAAACAGTGGCAGTAAAATGGCTTGCTTGGGAAGATATGATTATAAAATAAAAATTTCTATACATTTATATTCCAGAGAATGTAAATGAATCTAAAAGGCATGCATGTGTAGCTAATCAGTATTTCATTTACTGACTGATTCGTTTTCTACCGTTTATCAACAGACAAGAAATTATTATGTAAATATAAAGTGGGGGATCAATTTTATATTACAATCAATATATAAATTTATCCCTCACTTTATGGCCACAGTCATCCTTCTCTTACCCACTTCCCGACACCCCCTATAACCTGTCCTTCTTTCTCATAACTTTCCTCCTATGTAACCCCCTGCAAAACAGTGGCAGTAAAATGCCTTGCTTGGGGCGATATGATTATAAAATAAAGATTTCTATACATTTATATTCCAGAGAATGTAAGCAAATCGAAAAGACATGCATGTGTAGCTAATCAGTATTTCACTGACTGACTGATTCGTTTTCTACGGCTTATCAACAGACAAGAAATTATTATGTAAATATAAAGTGGGGGATCAATTTTATGTAACAGTCAATATATAAATTGATCCCTCACTTTATGGCGACATGATTATAAAAAAAATGCTCTATCTGATTTACTTTAGTTTCTTTCTCTTTTTGTTTTTATCCCTTTTGTTATTAAATATCCCACATTGTGATAAGAGAAGATCTACCAAGAATGGTGAAACATTGTAAGAATCTGGATGCAAATCTACTGTGGATAATTAGCAATTAAAGCACTTTCTAAACATTTTTGTCTTAGTAAATAGTTTCTTCTTTTAATTAGTGTGGCATTTTTTTAAATAAAAATTGTTGTCAGTCTCGTTACTGTAAGCAACCAATACATTTAATATGTTGCTCTGTAAAAGATCCCTTTGTATTCATATCAACTTTTATTTTAATTCCTTCAGATTTCTTCGGTGAATTCCTTGAGGCAATCATTACAGGCGATAAAGTAAATTCCCCTCTTCAAGATTTACCATGTTTTTTTATTTATTTTGTACTAGCAGTATATCCCGGCGTTGCTCAGGTGTAATGAAAGCTTTAAAACTAGTTCATGGTCCTGGAACTCAGACTCTTTGGACGTTGGCACGAAAAACGTAGGTTGTTAAGACTAAGAACTACGATTACACCTACTTAGAGCAAAACCCAAAGCAAAAACCAAAATAAAAGGTCTGAAAATTTAATTTTGATCATACCCGTTAGGATATCGGGGTATCGATTTCGAATATCGGAGTCAAATAAGTCATCCAAGGATAAACTAACCTAAGTAAGTGCATGAAAACTTATCGTACCCATCGGGAGTAAAATTGAAGAAAATGAGCCATATTGATGGCTGAATATCGGTTTTTGATCAGATTCGATAGAATATCGGAGTATCGATTTCCGATATCGGGGAAATTAAGTCGTCTGAGAAGATCTACTAATGTTTGAGAATAAAAACTATAATTTTATCAAGTTAGAGCAAACAGAAAGAGCCACGATAAAAGGATTGAAATCTTGATCTAGATCAGACCTGATTAGATATCGGTGTATCGATTTCAGATATCGGGTGGGGGGGGGAATCGGAAAAAAATAAGTAGCCCATGACCTGACCTGACCTGTGGCTTCTCTCTGTCTCTTCTACAAATATTTTCACGGCTTCTACTCTGACGAGCTTAGGTCTCTGGTGACCCCTCTGTATGAATTTACTCGAGCTGCTAGACTGGTAACAAGGACCCACCCTTTTACAGTCAAAACAATCAAATGATGTAGCCGTCACATCTACTTTCAACTTCGTTTCTCGCACCCGTAGAACTTTCTTCCGTATACTTGCTTCTCTGATAGCGACAATCTCCAAGAGTTTAAATGCAATATCAATTGCCATCTCTTATTTCCTTGACGCCGAACCTTTCCACGAAACTACTTGTATCTTCTTCTCCTTTTCCATCCTACTCTATTCACAGCAGTGCTCCCATCCTTCTTTTACCAATTCTCTGTTGCCCACTGTGACTTGTTCCTCTTTTTCTTCACTCTCCTCTTCTTCTTCTCTCCCTGCGTACCAGTGGCAGTACTGCTTTGCTTGGGGTGAAACGATTATAAAAAGAATTTTTTTTTTTTGAGAGTATTCAGTATGGTTGATACTAAATGTCACACTGATGTCAGGATAGCAACACTTTACAACTTTTGGGGCTGAAGTTTTTCATTGACATAAAATGAATCGATTATATTGAATATATAACTGAATCTGGATGTGCGTTGTGGTGCAGTAGATATCGGCTGGGAAGGAGAACTCGGGAGGCCGAGTTCGAATTCCAGTTGAATTTTTTGCATTCATTTACATGCATATACCCTTGGGTAAAGTATTAATCTGTCTCTTCCTTCCAGTTATGGATTAAATAACAGGACAGATTAGGTTCTATAGCCTTGGCTGGCAACCAGTCCATCGCAGAAAGTAATGGCAACCTACTGCGGGATAATCTTCTGCCCAGTCAGTCATGTCTCGAAAGAGACATGATAGCCCAAGCGTGTATCACGAATGGCACTTAACTGACTGACTGAATATAATATTTGGAAACATGATTAAGGCTTCTACTGGGCATAAAGTGGGGGACCATTTTTATATTGTTATGAAGTAATAAACGGATCCTCCACTAATTACTACTTAATAATATAATACATCTCTTTCCCCTCTAGCTATGAGTCAAATAATAAGACAGATTGGGTTCTATAGCCTTGGTCAGCAACCAGTCTACCGCAGAAAGCAATAGCAACCTACTGCGGGATAATCTTCTGCCCAGTTAGTCATGTCTCTTTCGAGACATTATAACCAAAGCGTGTATCATGTATGGCACTTAACTTACTGATAGCTGTATCTACTGCTAGGAAGGTTGGTTCACCGTGTCGTGCAAGAAAATTCTTCTCGTCAGAATTCATCTTGTACATTTATAAGTCTACCATTCGTCCGTCCATTGAATACTGCTGCCATATTGGTCGGTTGCTCTTACGATATATCTTGAGATTCCTGAAAAAAATCAAAGGGTCTGCAATATAATTGATCCTAACCTGGCATCTCGATTTCAGTCGCTTTCTCACTAACGTGATGTGGATTCCCACTAGCTTTTCTATAGTTATATTCATGACAACTGTTCTCATGAGCTGTTTTCCTTAGTGCCACGGCTGCATGCATTGAAGCGTTCTACTAGATTGGAAAGTAGGTCTCACCGTTTTACTGATGAACTAGCGAGATGCAACCGTCAATTCTATTGTAAGAGATTCTTTTCCCGCAAATTTTACCTGTGGAATATATGAATATATTGTTTTGTAAACATATTGAAAGCAAGAGAGCCAGAGAAAAAGATAACCTACCTGACGATCTTATGTAAATGAACGACAAAACAGGGAACTGAAAGATAATAAATGTACAAGGATGGTTAAAAGCAACAAAAAATTCTAAGTTGAAGTGAATAATTATCACCGATGTCCAGAAGTTTGTTTTGTTTGCGTACAAAATTCTCTTATTTATAATTATTATTATTTTTTTTTTAATCATATCACCCCGAGGAGCAATGCGGAAACGCCACTGATGTGCAGGGGGCTACATAAATGTAAAAAGATTAATTAATGAGGAGTACAAACTAGTTAGAAAGGAACAATAGAAAGCAGGTACGATGACAGATACATAGGCGGAGAGAAAGGGAAGGTTATACAGGGGTGGAGAGAGAGCTAGAGTCCAGTGGTTAGTAGATGATTATTGACTTTGCATTTAAATTTCTGGAGGTTGTAGCCGCCATGAAAGCAAGAATACGGGAGCGAGTTCCAGAGGCGGGAAGTGCGAGAGAAGAAGCTGCAGGAGTAGAATTGTCGTCTGCATTTAGCTAACCTGACTGTGAATGGGTGGGACCCAGTTGCCAGTCTGGTTGCACGAGTAAACACCTGTTGAGGAGGCATCAGTGACTTAAGCTCGTCCGAGAAGAAGCCATGAAAGTATTTATAGAACAGACAAAGGGAAGCCACATTTCGACGATGGGGAAGTGGCTGCAGTCGAGTCGCCAGATCAGTACCTATCACATTACAGACACTCCTTTGGAGCTTGTCAAGAACACTGAGGAGAATGGCAGGGGCGCCTGACCATAAATGGCAGCAGTACTCCATGCACGGACGGATGGTTGACTTGTATATATGCAGGATGGATTCAGGTGGAAAAAACATCCTGGATCGACATAGTGACCCAACCTTTTAGCAGTAGATTTTGCTATGGATTCAATATAGTGGTTCCATTTGAGGTCTGAGGACAGGGTAAGTCCGAGGAGGCGTAGTGTATTACTCTCAGGGAGAATCACTTGGTCCATACTTATGGGAGGCAGGAGAGGTTAGTCATTTTTTTTATCATTTCACCCCAAGGAAGGATCGTGACTAGTGCGCTGGGGCTTAAAGTGAGAAAAATACAAGGGTATTGAGGAAACGATAAAAGATAAACGAATTCAAAAAGAGAGAAGATGGCAATTGACGTTGCATTAAAATTTTTGGAGACTGTAGCTATCAGAGAAGCAAGTAAATGGAAGGGAGTTCCACAGGCGGAAAGGGCGAGAAAATAAGTTGTTGGAGTCCAGAATTTCGTAGACTAACCTTTTTGTAATTGTTCTGTTAACTCGTCAGGAGGTTTCAGTAATTTATGGTATATTCGGAAAGACCCGTTCATTTACTTGTAACGAAAAACTTATCTTGGACAGTATCACTTTAGACCCTGGTCAAAGTATCTTTAACGGGGCCTATTATATATCATTTCAATAAGTTAGGTGTACCTGGAGCCAAGGACCAATGTCGATGAACCTCTTGAAATATAAAGACGAACAACGTGTGTACAAAAATATATTCACTGGCTTATTTTCTGCAATCAACGTGAGAGTTGTGTGTAGAGGAGGGGTCAGAAGGGCACGCACATACGAGGGAGTGACTGTCTGCTCTCTACCTATGTCTCTCTCTCTCTGTCTTGACCCGGGAAAACATGTTCTTATAGATAAGTTCACACTCTGTCATGCTTCACCCACTTACATCATTTTCAGGCGTATCTAATTATCCAAGTTTTTGGCAGGTTGAACTTTGACTTAAACACGTTATTGTTATTTCATTGTTCAAATTTTCTCAATTTCGACAGACTGACGCAAAACATATTTCTCGTCGGCTCTAAAATATAATTCATTGTTTTGTAACCCAAAATAATTTAATGTAAATTATATTCTCTTCTGAGCGAATAATTTAATTAAACTATTTTCGGTTTATATTTCGTAACCTTGTAAGCCGGCGTTTTTTCCTCAATACAGTTTATTTTTGTTTTTGCGTTCCAGCTTTGACCGAAATCATTGCGTATCTTTTTTTGCCTTCGACATGAATAAATTCCTTTCAAGTTCAACTATATTTGTTCATCTCCAGAATATATAAAATTCATTCCATACCATTTTTCAAAATGTTTGCCCGTGAACATTTTAAGTGCATCTCTCCTCCAGCATCTCTCTACCCACAACCGAGAGAAATTGTACAAAACATTTACTCATAATAGCATAAATAAATCAATCAATGACATTAAATATTATATTATTTTCTGTTGTTCTGTATTTTCTTGTTGAGGAACACACTCGCAGAAGACAGTTCAATACTGTTCCCAAAGTTCGTTTCCTTATAGTGTTTTTTAAATTACACACAGCAACAAAAAATTCTACAAAGTTCATTAGTTCGTTTTCTTTATTCTTTTATTTCTAAAGACACTCCCATCAAAAGAAAGTCCTGTAATGTTTCAAAAGTTCGTTTTTTCTTCTTCTCTCTCTTTTTCTTCCGCATTGCAACATACCCGTAGACACCTCAATGCACGACCCATGATCGTAGGCAGTAACCGTGCCTCTATATTCAAATTGACATAGGGTAAATGACCTTTGCATACACAATGTGTACCTCTGCTCGAGTTTCAACATTACTCATATAATTTCCTAAACTTCGACCATACTCTGATTGAACACAGAAATCTACTACTATTTGCAGTGCATGTCATTCAAAGTCACACCGGGATAACGACATAAAAAAAAAAAAAGAAAAACCTAAAAATCTGTTGGTATCTTTTGGTGATGTGTATGTGCCTTACTTGGAAGGTTAGTCGTTTACAATTTCAGTCAACTTAGTTTAAAAAAAACGGTCTGTTTTACTCCAAATAACACACCAAACCCAACGCCCCTTTCCACGGACCTCAGCTATTGCATACAATGGCATAACGAAACTCATCTAATCCCCTTTCTCAAGCCGTCTTCATATCTCCCGCTATTTTCTTTTCCAACCATAATCTACAGCATTCTGCCAGCAAGTCCATAAGACCATTAAATCTTTCTCTCTTAGTCCTTCGTTTCTCTACGGATTCTATGGTCCCATCAGTTCTTTTCGCCACAAAGGAAACTTCTCCTACTTTAATAGTGTCACTTACGTTGCCGCCAGGTGATTGATCAACAACTTCCCCATCTACGTAAATAGACTCCAAGATACAACTCTTTTGGCAATCAACCTCCTCAGTAGATGAGTAACATTCCATTTCAACGTGTTGACACACTTTTGTCCGCTGTTTCGCTTCGTGTTTTGATACGGCGTTCTATTAATGATAGATCAGACTTATCGTCTGATTTCTTACGTTAGTGCCGACACCTGCGCACCGGGAAATCGGCCTTTTCTACCTCTAACTCACGAAAAAGGGGCAAATTGCACCTCTGCATATGAGATTACCGCTTCTTCAAATTACTTGTCTGGCAATGAATGCATTTCCCAACAAAATCACTGATATCCCTTAATAAACGGTCAAAAATACTTCCTCTTTATTGCATGGAATGCTTTATCTATACCCATATGGCCATTGTAATCCTGGTCTTGAACGAACACACTTTATCGAAGGTGAGACGGGACATACAGCCTGATGAGAGATTCATCGTCAGGCTGAGACTTATAGTACACTATCTTATTCATCACTATGTACCTTTTCTGTTCCGCTTTGTTTCAACGTTACTCATATAATTTCCTAAACTTCAACCATACTCTGACTGAACACAGAAATCTACTACTATCTGCAGTACATGTCATTCAAAGTCTCATCGGGATAACAACATAAAAAAGTACCTAAAAATCTGTTGGTATCTTTTGGTGATGTATATGCGCCTTGCTTGGAAGGTTAGTCGTTTACAATTTCATTCAACTTAGTTTAAACAAAACAGTCTGTTTTACTCCAAATAACACACCACACTCAATGGTCCCCAACGGACCTCAACTATTGCATACAATGGCATAACGAAACTCATCTAATCCCCTTTCTCAAGCCGTCTTCATACCTCCCGCTATTTTTCTTTTCCCTACCATTTTGAACCAACACACTTTTTCTAATGTGAGAGGGAACATACAGTCTGATGAGGGGTTCATTCTCAGGCTGAGACAAATACTACACAATCTCATTCATCACTATATACCTTTTCGGTTCCGCTTTGGTAACTCTACCTTTTTTGAATTTATTCCTAAAGTTTCGAATGTCCTTGTTCCCTAATTATGTCTATCCTCTGAAATGTGGGACGTTCGGGCGTTTCTGATGAGTTGTCGACATTTTCATAGGATGCAAATTCCTTTGGTTCTATTAAATTTGATTTAATCGCACTAATTGCGTAATTCTTATCATCTATATCTACCGGAGAATCAGCATTGCCCTCATTTGCATCAACGGCACGCGATAGGATATCTGCACAAACACCGTCTTTACCTTTGAGATACTGTATGCTGCAATTGTAACTAGTCATGCTTAAAGCCAAAGTCTGTATCTTTTTATTTTATATGGGCGAATTAAATGCTCAAGAGGTTCATGATCTGCATAGATCGTGAATGCTGCACTACGCGGGTAGTGATTCAGTTTTTGAAGAGCATAATGTATTGCATAAGTTTTCTTCTCTATAGTCGCCATCTTGCTGATGTCACTTAACTTATGGGAAAGAAAATAAATTGTTTTTTTCTATCTATTTCTTAATCTTTTTATCGTAAACCATTTGAGATAAACATGCTCCAATTGATTGATCGGAGGCGTCAGTATATAACCTATAATCTTTATTCGTGTCTGGATAGGCTAGTATCACCATATCTGCGAGCTTTGCTTTTTGATTATCGAATGCAGCCTGGTAAGTGTTTTCCCATTGAAATCGCGCAATACTTTCTTGTGAGCTTTATCAGTGGCTCGGCAATATTAGAAAAATTTCGAATGAAGCGGCGATAATATGAGAATGAAAGCCCTCACTTATCTAACTGTGGGTGGAGTTGAAACTAATTTTATGGCCTTAACTTTATTGATATCTAGTTGTATACCCTCTTCACTAATTTAGAAGCCTAGATATTGAGTCTCTTTTTTAAAGAACTCACATTTATCCGCTTTCAACCTCAAGATTATGCTTGCGTAAAATACTGAAGACCATGTCTACTTGCTTTAAGTGGTCTTCCACCATATTTGATTATATCAAAATGTCATCCATGTATGCTAGAGCAAAATCTTCCTGTCTCCGTAAAACAACTGATATCCATTTCTGGAAGACTCCAGGGGCGTTTGCAAGTCCAAGTGGCATAACATTAAAGGGAAACAACCCCCCACCCTGTGACAAGTGAATACTCTTTTCTCTTTGTCATGGAGCTTAACTTGCCAGTACTTCGATTTTAAGTCAAGCTTCGAAAAGTACTTTGCCGACCCGAGTGATGCCAATATATCATCAATAACTGGAAAAGGTTAAACATATTTCTTTGTTATTTTATTGAGAGCCCTAAAATCAACATAAAATCTCTTACTACCATCTTTCTTTTTCACTAAAACTATTAGAAAACCTAACGGGTTTTTGGTTTTTCACTTACGTCTGCCTGCATCATTTCATCGACTGCTATATCGACCACTCTTTGTTTGAGAGGTTTGTGATACGGATACGGCTGCTTTATTATGGACTCGTACGTTCCAGTATTGATACTCATCTCCACAGCATCAGTTCTGCCCAAATTGTTGTCGTCACCAACGAACAAGTCCTTATTTCTTTTCAGTATCCTTCCAATTTTGGGCTTGAATGCTTCCGGTGTATTTCAATCAGTTAAGCGCCATACGTGATACACGCTTTGGATGATCATGTCTCAAAAGAGACATGATTGACTAGGCAGAAGATTTTCTATCCTGCTCTTTAGACCATAGCTGAAGAAAGACGAGACGGATTGTATTAATAAGTAGTAATTAGCGGGGGATCAGTTTATTACTTAATAACAATAGAAAGTTGATCCCCCACTTTTTGCCCAGTAGATGCTTTACTTATGTTTCCAATTTTTATCTTCAGTCAGTCTGTTAAATGCCATACGTGATACACGCTTAGGTGATCATGTCTCGAAAGAGACATGACTGACTGGACAGAAAGTTATCCCGCAGTAGGTTGCCATTAATTTCTACGGTAGACTGGTTGACAGTCAAAGCCATAGAATCTACTCTGTCCTGTTATTTAACTTATAACTGGAGGAACAGGCAAACTCGAAACGGGAATATTCGTCTGTCAGTCAGTTAAGTGCCTTACGTGTAACACGCTTAGGCGATCATGTTTCGAAGGAGACATGACTGACTGGGCAGGAGATTTTCTCGCACTAGGTTGCTATTACTTTATGTGGTAGACTGGTTGCCAACCAAGGCTATAGAACCCAATCTGTCCAGCTCTTTAATCCATAGCTGGAGGGAGAATTGACGGATTCATACTTTTCCGCAAGGGTATTTGTGCAGTAAATGCAAGGAAAACTTGAATTTGAACTCGGCTCCCCGATTTCTCGCACCACAACGCATATACCGGTTCAAAATCTACATCGATATTTTTATTCTTTTTTTTATCGGGCATAGTAATTTCAGTAATGTTACCTGTCCTTTCGAATTTAGTGATTGGACACCCACATTTCAAGGTAATCATTTGGTTGGTGTTATTCATTATTAGTAACGGATACCTACGAGACTTAGTGATTTTTACTACAGCGTTGGCTACTGCTATTTTGCTAAAATTGCTAACGTATCTACTATGCTGTTCTATTTCATCTTCTTTGTTACCCCCATTTTTATACATGGTTTAATCAATACAAGTTTGCAGGTGCTGAAGTTTTAATGTTATGTTTTGGGCCAACCTAATTGTTGTGGATTCTGGGTGAGGAACCGCACAAAATAATGAACAACGACATCAGATATGGAGATAGAAAAGTAGGTTATATTGAACGTAATATACAAACTTGAACGCAGGTTAGTAAATCCAGGAATACTATTAGTAAGAAATAAATATATACAAGTCTTGAAGTGAAGTCGTTGGAAATAGTATATCCATGTATATTATTCTAGCTGAGTGGAGCTCAGAGCTAGTCTGACTTCTGACGAGATATTCTCTGGGTAACTTCGGTATCATAGAAAGTAACGCTACTTGATGACTGTCAGTCTCACATCTCGAGGCATCTTGACACCATATATCCTTTTACACAGAGTATATATATATATATATATATATATATATATATGGAAAGTTTCGGAGATTAGCGAAATGTATTAACAACCGACACATTTAAATTAATGTTCAAACAAATAGTTATATATATATATTCTAACCTAAAATTCATCGCTCCCAGTGGAACATAGGCCATTGACGACCCCTTGCCATCGACGACTCCTCGTCAATCTGTACCGTGTCATTTTTACAGATAGGGCTGTTTACCCAACACAAATCCGTTTATCCTACCGGCGAGGTAGACTAGGAGGGAAAAATGATGGATTAACTTTTCTATGGACATTTGTGCTTAAGTGAATGCAACGAATTGAACTGGTTCACAACGTACATTATATATATATATATATATATATATATATATATATATATATATATATATACCACTGTGAAGTTATGCGAAAACTGGTCCTCGCTAGATTTTTTGTTTTAGCGTTTCTTTGAAGCTAAACAAGGTGGAACCTAGTTTGTAACTAGCTGGGTGAACGCTTAGGATTACTAAGTACTGTAAACTTAGATCTGCGGGTGGTGTAATGGATAACAATCCAGAATAAGAGCCGGTTTGAAATTCCAGTCGGGTTTGTTACATTGACTAAAGCTTGGGTGACCAGAAATCAAAACGAGACAAGCGTGACACATCCGCCTCTACCAACAAGCATTGGTTGAGCGCAGTCGAATTATGGTTCATTGTTTCCTATGAATGAAATCCATTCAGCCTCACTGCCTGCCTGGCGCAAACGCGCGGGTGAGCAGCTGAAGACTGAAGACTTGGACACCAGTCACAAGGAAGATATGGCTCTCCGGGCCCGTGGTTGTGTTTTTAAAGCGGTGGATCGTGACTGGGTCCTCATTTCGAGTGAACTAAAAGAATCACCGGGTATCGGATTCCATGGTCGAGAACGTCATCAGGGCCACATAAGAAGCCGGTTCAACCCGTCCAGGGTGAATGCCGTCACACACACACACACACACACACACACACACACACACACACACACACACACACACATATATATATATATATATATATATATATATATATATATAGATAGATAGATGGATGGAGCAGGAGACTCCAGCGGGCGGTACTTTTACAAAGTGCCTAAAAACAGTATCACGGTTTGACCCAAGCCTTGTTAGCGAAATTGGGGACATGGGATCCTTTGGAAGCCGTTGATAGTTGTTCTAACTCAATATCACAAACCACCGTTTCTGGGGGTTTAAGCGTCAGGGCCTTGTTGTTCACGTTAGATAATGTGCCCTCTCCCAGAAACTGTAACTCTGGCACGCTCATCATAGTTGCAGTATTAAGCACAGGTGGGTTCTGTGGATGTCGAACAAGTTCAAATAGCACACGCTTTCAACAGGGATTAGCTAGCCGCCCTAGCAGACAGGCAACCTTGGATACGAGTGAGCAGCTATATATATATATACCTATAAAATTAACGTGGAGAAGCTCGTGACTTAGCTGAGCAGTGTTATTTCGGTCATGGCGACTTCAAATTATTGTAATATCTTTTCAGGCTTGTTTCTCAAAAGAGAGAAAAATGTCCCCAAAGAGTAAAGACGTTGCAATAAAGACCTCGTGAAACATCGAAGTCGTCACGTCTAGAATGACACTCACCAACTGAGTGACAAGTTTCTCCACACTAATTCTATTAATGCTCTATTCTTATCTTGATATAGAGCACTTTATGACAAAAATCTGCTTGCCTAAAATGCCTTTCTACCAGTAAACACCAGCAAAAACAACAATTTTGGAACTAAACATCATTACAGTTTAACAATATATATATAAATGCAAACTTATCACTATACTCGTTTCGGAAAACCCTTAGCGTATACATGCGGAAGGAAAAAAATGGTTGCAAAAAAAAAGAAAGAGCTAAGCACATGAACATCAGCCAAAGCGATTTGGACCGAGCCAGTACGTAGCTGAAAGAAAATACCCGAGACGAGTAGTCAATAACAAAAGAGTGCTCAATATGTAAGCAGAGCAGAATAAGTAAATTAACCTAGTGAGCCAACAAACCTACCAAGGTTTCACCTAAACGGATCTTCAGGGAAGATTGGCTCAAATCTGAAGATCCGTTTGGGTGAAAACTTGGTAGGTTTATTGGCTCACTAGGTTAATTTACTTATATATATATATATATTTCTACGTCTGTAGCACGATGATTCGGAGCAATTATCAGGCGCATATTATGAAGTCATAATATGCACCTTATGATTGCGTAGTGCAACAGCCTTGCTATAGTCGTAGGATATGTTTATTTATTCATATATACTTAATAGCTGTTATATTACATCGAGCACTTTTTTATTACCAACATTAAAATATTTATAAGCGTGTACGTTTGTGTATATATATATATATATATATATATATATATATATATACACAAACGTACCCTCTTATAAATATTTTAATGTTGATAATAAAAAAGTATATATATATATATATATATATATATATATATATATTTCTACACACACTTATATATATATATATATATATATATATATATATATATATATATATTGTTAGTCGATTGACTTGTTGGCAAATGATGAAATAAAGCACTTATTTTCAAACAAAATCTTTCAACTTAATTTCATGCCTTATTCAACTCTTCTCTACAGTTTACATGCATCGAATATTATGCTGAAAAAATATGTACCACGATAAATTTGCCACGTACATCGAAATGAACCCTTATTGGCTACCCGCCCAGTCATGTAACTCGGGTATATTTCTGTGGGTATGCGTTAATAGGATGTAGACTAATAATATAAGCAACAGTGGAGAAATGAGACAAAGTGTAAATTCAATTTTTTGGTGTTTTGAAAGGACAACGCGTTTCGCCTCTGCGCGCTAGGTCGGCGTCTTCAATTCATAATGAAAAACAAAAGAGAGATTTTTTTGTTTGTATTTTACATAAAAGCCGCTACACTGCTAGTATGGAGTCTTTCGGTTGAAATGAAAGAAAAACACTGTGTAATTTGTATTAAAGCCGTTAATGTCTGTTGAATTTTAAATTAGCCCATTCCGATTATATTCGCTGTTATTCTCACTATTAACATTGTGCTGCTGTTTCTTTTGCAATGATCGGCGATATTATATTGGAGCCTGGTCTTAGATACATAATCCAGTATTCTGATATCAGTGCACTCTCTTTGGACAGGTGAAGAGGCTCATCCCTTGTTTCCTGCTTAGGATGTGGTTTCCGGCTTTCTCTTTTCCAATCTTCTCGCTCTTTTTTTTTTCAATTGGAGTAGATAGACTAAACTATCGCCCGGTTCACACTCCCCCCACGTCTATTGAACAGGTGAAGAGGCTCATCCCTTGTTCCCTGTTTAGGATGTGGCTTCCGGCTTTCTCTTTTCCAATCTTTTCACTCTTCTTTTTTTATTTTTTCAATTGGAGCAGATAGACTAAACTATCGCCCGGTTCACACTCCACCCACGTCTATTGAACAGGTGAAGAGGCTCATCCTCTTTTCCAACCTTTTCACTCTTACGTAGCCCTCTGCACATCAGCGGCGTTACCGCCTTGCTTGGGGTGATATGATTAGAAAAAAAATCTCTCGGTAAGTTACGTATCAGTTCCGGTACTCTCTGATAGCGATTACTCTCAACTCTCAACCTTCAACCGCTGTTCTCTCTATGGCAGGAGTATATGTATACCCAGTTGAGTTCATTATCATATACAAAGGGAAGATTCCATAACACTAATAATAGAGGAAATATGGACATCGTCATCTAATGTTACGTATTCCTCTCCAATTCACAAGGCCCCCAAATCAAAATACAATCTCGCCCCATTTTGCCTCAGCCAAGTCACGACCGAGCATAACCTTTCTATTAAGGTTCTTCACAAAGAAAAAAAAAAACATGAATATTAACCTGATTTCCTGTTTGAACTTGAAGGCGACAAAATCCTGATTTCCTATTTGGACTTGAAGGCGACGTATAATGAGGATCCATTAGCAGTTCGTAATTTGACGTCTTTTTTTTTATTTCAACTTCCGGTCGAAACTTCTTTAAAACCCTACTGCTTATGATCGATATTTTTGCACCCCGTATTTTCCAAGGCTCGTTAAGTTCTACCTTTTATTCTAATCAAAACAGAATTTGGCGCGCCAAAATTACCAACTACGTATGCCTGGATTTGTCATCGGAGGCCACAACTTAAACATCCTATGGTACGCAGATGATACAGTGCTGATAGCAGACACAGAAAGGAAACTACAAGACCTCCTACAGAAGGTAGCTGAAGAGAGTGACAAGAAAGGACTTGAAATAACCTGCAAGAAAACCGAATGCATGGTCATCAGTAAAAATACTGGTCGGGGATACCAGAATCAAGCAGGTGCAAAAATTTAAATACCTGGGAAGTGTTATAACAGAAGACGGAAAGTGCAACACAGAGATCCGAAGGCGAATTGGCATGGCGAAAGAAGCATTCCAGAAGTTGAGTAAAGTATTAAGAAACAGGACAATTTCGCTAGTAACAAAGAAGAGAGTACTGGATTGCTATGTGTTGTCAGTTCTTCAATATGGCATGAATGCCGGACAATATCATCAAAGATGAAGGAAAACTTGAAGCAACTGAAATGTGGTTCTAAAGAAAGATGTTTCGAATATCATGGATCGAGCATGTAAGCAATGATGAGGTTTTGGAAATGATGGAAACGAAAAGGAAATTAATACTGAGCATCAGGAAGAAGTTCTTGGGACATGCAATGAGGAAAGAGAGCTTGGAGAACCTGATACTAACAGGCCAAATAGAGGGAAAAAGAGACAGGGGAAAGCAACGGATAACATATTTGAAGAACCTAATCAGGTGGATGACGGAACGAGGGTTGCATGGTCTAACATTAGAAGGCGTGCTAAGAGCCACCAGAGATAGGGAGACGTGGAAAGCCATGATCACCTACACCCTGAAAGGACAGGGCACATAGAAGAAGAAGAAGTATCATTACTATCTCGTTCCGTTCGTTGTGCGTCTCACAAACGGAGCTCTGTCGTTTCCCTGGGGCTCGTCGTCTACAAAATCTTTCTATGTGGCCTTCTTTTCAACGATTCCGACACCTAATAATCCGCTTATCCCTTTTTCGCACGCAAATTTTATATTTCGCCTCATTATCACTTCATTTTTTATGGTTCTCTTTATATCTACTCTTGTTATCATTTTTGGATGTAGTAGAATTCACAGCTTCTATCGCAGCCTTTCCCAACCTTTTTTGGCCATGCCCCACCAAATAACCCCAAGAATCCTGATATCCCCCCACCATATGTTGATATATTGTTGTAGAGGAACATCCTATCCTACCCCATAATGGATATGGTCTAGGCTATAAAAGACTGTGACTGAGGACATACGTCAGCATACGTCACTCGCCTGACGACGCTATGACACTGTCAGCCCTCTTCCTTCGGGTAGAGGGCGCTCTCTGCTTCCGAGCAGAGAGCATGAACCCAGTCGTGGTTCCGCCGAAGGGTAGAGACACGACTGGGCAAAAATAGACAGAGATTTTTTGGCCCGGCTATATGGCCGGGAATACCCACTATAAAATGACCATGTGTCACATCCGGCCTTGCGTGGGAAGGCTAGTAAATACAGCATACGTCACTCGCCTGACGTCGCTATGACACTGTCAGCTTTCTGCCTTCGGGTGGAGGGCGCTCTCTGCTTCCGAGTGAGAGCACAAACCCAGTCGTGGTTCCGCCGAAGGGTAGAACCACGACTCGGTAAAAATAGACAGACATTTTTTGGCCCGGCTATATGGCCGGGAATACCCACTATAAAATGACCATGTGTCACATCCGGCTTTGCGTGGGAAGGCTAGTAAATACAGTACGTCTCTCGCCTGACGTCGCTATGACACTGTCAGCTTTCTGCCTTCGGGTAGAGGGCGCTCTCTGCTTCCGAGCCGAGAGCAGAAAACCCAGTCGTGGTTCCGCCGAAGGGTAGAACCACGACTCGGTAAAAATAGACAGACATTTTTTGGCCCGGCTATATGGCCGGGAATACCCACTATAAAATGACCATGTGTCACATCCGGCCTTGCGTGGGAAGGCTAGTAAATACAATACGTCACTAGACTGACGAATCTATAACACTGTCAGCCCTCTGTCTTCGGGTGGAGGGCGCTCTCTGCTTCCGAGCAGAGAGCACAAACCCAGTCGTGGTTCCGCCGAACGGTAGAACCACGACTGGGGGAATATTAGACAGACATTTTTTGGCCGGGCCATATAGCCCGGAAAGCCCAGTTATAAACTGACCATGTGTCATATGTTGCCCTTACTAGGAGAGACAGCTAAATAATGCATACGCCATTCGCTTGACGACGCTATGACACTGTCCGCCCTCTGCCTTCGGGTAGAGAGCGCTCTCTGCTTCCGAGCAGAGAGCAATAACCCAGTCGTGGTTCCGCCGAAGGGTAGAAGCACGACTGGGGAATAATAGACAGACATTTTTTGGCTGGGTCATATAGCCCGGAAAGCCCAGTTATAAACTGACCACGTGTCACATGTTGCCCTTACTGGGAGGGACAGCTAAATAATGCATACGTCACTAGACGGAATCAAACGTCATAGGCGGAGACATTTTCTACTTGATCGTTACTATTCGTTCCTGTTACTATTCGTTGATTGTTCTTGTACATCTATTGGTTTATTGTACTGTTGTATAATAAATCTCTTCTAATTTATCTTCAGTGTTAAGTATTATTCTTACACTATTCTTTTCCCTGATATTCATTCCTGGGATATATCATATATAAAGGGCGATAATGCAAGAATTATGGCAACTAAGAATATTATAAGCAAAAATAGGCTATAATATTATAATAAACCTATTTGGAAATCTAGAATATAGAAAAATACTTTTAATTAAAGTAATAATTGTACTTTTATTTCAGAAAAGTATTTTTTTAATGCCATGAACACAGAATATACGAAGGATTTGGAAACTTTGCAAAATGAAGTTTTAAAATTATTTTAAAATGGATGTAATTCACCAGGTGGCAGTGCAATCGATGGTAATTTAAAAATCCCAGACAAATGAAGAATGAAATATATGTCAGTCAGTTAAGTGCCATACGTGGAACACGCTTGGGCGATCATGTCTCGAAAGAGACATGATTGACTGGGCAGAAGATTATCCCGCAGTAGGTTGGCATTGCTTTCTGCGGTAGACTGGTTGCCAGCCAAGGCTATAGAACCCAATCTGTCCTGTTATTTAATCCATAACTGGAAGGAAGAGACGGATTAATACCTTTCCCAAGGGTATTTGCGCGTAAGTGAATGCAAGGAATTCAACTGGAATTCGAACTCGGCTCTCCGATTTTTCGTTCCGAGCCGATATTCACTGAACCACCACGCACATCCGAAATATATGTAACATTGCTAAATTTTTATTTGTTGGAATGTTAGAGCGAACAGATCACAAGAACAAAGACTTTTATTAGCAAAACAATCGAACTGCCCCCTAAAGAATCAAATTTCCCCCCCCCCCCACCTGTGGGGCGTACGCTTCACGTTGGGAATCACTGTTCTATCGGCACTCGCCTTCGAGAGTGGCAAATTTCATTGGCTCGTCTTCATATTCCGAGCATGCATCGAGTCGAATCTTTCATTTCAACTCTGATAGGCAGCATCTAAGGTTTGTGGCTCGTCCTTCATTACTGCCAACTTTATGTCCCCCTCTCGTAGACCTTCTATAAAAAAAAATGCTAGCACTTGTTTCGCCACAACGTCATTCCTCCCGTCAACTCCCTTGTATGCTTTCTCTGCGGGGCGGACCACCCTCTGCATGTAATTCTGTATCCCCTATGTTCTACCCTGCTTAGTTTGCTAATTCGAATAACGCGGCGCTGGGGTTGGAAACCACCCGTAATATTCAGCTAAAGAATTTTTTAATTCAATCCATGTGAGTTGTGGGTTATCGGATATCAGCCTGTAGATATATCGTCCGACTGTACCTTTAGTTGTAAGAAAAACCGCCTGACATTTGTTTTCATCTGCTACGCACACAATTCTAAAATATCTCTGCATCTCTTCCAACTAAGTCTGATACCCATTATCATCCTTGCATACTAATGGCTGTATGTTTTTTTAAGAAAAACTCGCCTCTTAAAGTGTTCGTCACCGAACAAGCCACATTTTTCAATCCCCCTGTTAAGCTGTGTACGAAATTTAAAAACGAATGCTGTTCCATTCTTAGTTTTTGTTTGGACTAGCAACTTTTTTTTTCCAATTGACGAAAGAGCAGAGTTCACACAAAGTCCAACGAAAAGTCACTTACCTTTCTTGAATGTCGTCTGTTATCACAATCGTCTAGTTTTCTCTCAGATTGCCACCAAGTTCGTTTCAATCTATGATTTTTTTTTTAAAAAAACCAAAGCAAGTCGACGGGCGTCAAATCAAACAATGTTATATATTTGATAAGTTTGGTATACCTGGAGACAAAGACCAATGTCGACGAGCGACTTGAAATATAACGAATGGCAACGTGTGTACAAAAATATATTCACTGGTTTCTTCTTTGCAATCAATGTGACGGTTGTGTGTAGAGCAGTGGTCAGAGGAACACGCTCATACGAGGGAATGACGGCTGGAGTTGTCTTTCCTTGAGTTCTCTTCGCGTCCGAGCTTGTCTTCTCTCTTTCTGTGATATAAGACCTGCTTTTCCAGGACTTATATATAAGTTGACACTCTGTCGAACTTCACTAAAATACGCCATTCCCGGGCAAGCCTAATTCTCCAATTGTTGTTTTCGGACAGTTGAATTTTGATGTAAACACGGTATTGTTATTTTGATTGTTCAAGTTTTCACAATTTCGACAGGCTGACGAAAATATATATTTATCATCGGCTCTAAGATATAATTCATTTGCAACCCGAATTTAATGTAGATTATATTCGCTTCTGACCGAATAATTTCATTAAACCATTTCCATTGTTTATATTTCACAAGCGTTTTTCCTCAATACAGATTATTTTTGATTTTGCATTCCAGCTTTGACCGAAATCATCGCGTGTCGTTTTTTCGCCTTTAACAGAAATAAATTCTTTTCTAGGTCAACTATATTCTGTTGGTCGCCAGAATATATAACAGACCCTATGACTTCCACTATTCTTTCGCGATTACTATTAGCTTCTTGGTCGCGAGAGATCAACTCTGGATAACTGTAGGTGTGACCTGTATGAGTGATGTGATAATCCGTCAAAAAAAAAAAATGGCTATTGCGTATGCGTCAGTTAAACCAATGCTTCTCAACATTTTCTTCTGTTGTAGCACATTTTTTGGAGTCAAAATGATTTCAGCCTCCAAAAATTTCAAGTACAAAATCAATTAAATAAACATGAAGTTATCCGAAAACTACACAAACAAAAGATTTTTCAAGTCTGTATGAAAATAAAATTTATTATAAGAAAACATCGAAAATTTTATTCAAATAAATTGAATTTCCTTTAAAAGTAAAGTAAAGCAGTTTATGTTTTAATAATTTTATACCAGGGGAAAAAATTTTCAAAACCCACCAATGCGTTTCCCATTGGAGAAAACTCTAGGCCTATTTAAAGATTTATCAGGCCCACTTTTAGAAGACGAAACGCATTACACAGAATTTTTCCACTTTTTCATTGAATTGCCTAAATTTGTTGAAATATCTGGAAATGCATTTATCATATTCTTATATATATATATATATATATATATATATTTATATATATATATATATATTGTCATCCGCAGACAGATCTGTTTCGCTGTATCACAGCTCACCAGTACGGTTAGACTCCGATTGCTTTTTAACCCAGGATTGAAACCCGATCGAAATGGCGTCAGTCGGCGATATATATATATATATATATATATATATATATATATATATATATATATATATATATAAGAAAACTCAACACATAATATAAATCGAACATTGATTTCGACAGTTGTAAAAATTACAAACTTTCTTCAAACCCCAAAAAATCAAATATCTAATATTCTGTTGTCTGTCAACCATTACATTACAGGCAACCTCTCCTGCCTCCCATAAGCATGGACCAAGCGATTCTCCCTGAGAGTAATACACTACTATTCTGACTTTGATTTTTCGGGTTTGAAGAAGTCAAAGTCAGAATATTTTAAAAAAAATTTTTTTTTAAATTTTTTCATTTAAATGTTTGATTTTTCGGGTTTGAAGAAGCAGTTTCTAATTTTTGCAACTGCCAAAATAAATACTGGATTTATAACCGTTTAATTGTGTTGAGTTTTCCTCTCTATATTACATATAGCGCTGGATAATATTCACTGAGCTCTCTATTTTGATATATTTTATATTAATTAGATAAAAGTTTTTGGATTATCCCCTCCATTGTTTGTCATTTTTCACATATATATTTTTAAAAATATACTCAGTTATAATCTGAGATTAAGGACAGAATGGTCAACTAAAATAAAGACAAGAGGAAAATTGTATTTTAAATCGCCGACGCGTTTCGTCCTGTGATGGACCTTTTCAAGGCAAAAAGACGAAATGAGCTTTATTCTAAATTACATTTTAACATTTGACTTTGCACTACACATAAAGAAATTCTAAAACAGACTTACACACAAAATAAACAGTCCTCAAAGAAAACGGTCAAATTCCCTTCATTTTAATATCTCGTGACCTTGCACTACACATGAAGAAATTCTAAAAACTAAAATATTCTGTTGATCTTTTGAAATGATTTGTGAGCGACTTTGTGGTTACCAACACTGTTTGCTTATAGATATGTAATTTAGAATAAAGCTCATTTCGTCTTTTTGCCATGAAAAAGTCCATCACAGGATGAAACGCATAGGCGATTTAAAATACAGTTTTCCTCTTGTCTTTATGTTATTTAACCATATATATATATATATATATATATATATATAGAGAGAGAGAGAGAGAGAGGGAGAGAGAGAAACTACAGTGGCCTACAATTTTTTAAAATGCTGCAAGGGATCTTACAGCTAATTTTAAACAACTTAATGGCGCTGAATTCAAATATTATAGTCGCTTTTTTCAGTCTGCTCTAGTTTTCCTTTAGGGGCAAAAAACAATGAAATTGCTTGTTTTAAGTCATTTGTCTGAACAACAAAAAATGAACAGCTATTCGAATCAAAGTTTCAACGATTAAACCTGCTCAATTCATAGAAAATTAAGTTTGATATTAGCGCCAACCCCCCGGTAATTTGCTAATATCTTGTCGACTTGTTCCCAATTGTCGTCTGTTTTGCGATTACTAAAAGGACTTTACTACAGTAACCAATCAAATTCAAGCATTTTATTGATTAATAATCATAGAGTTGATGAAGTTGTCATCCATGATGAGTTTTCGAATGCCAGGGCCATCAAAAACAAGTTATTTCAGTTTTTTCTGATTTTTTTTTATTTTGAGACCAGGAAATGCACTATCAGTCAATCATTTAAGTGCCATACGTGATACACGCTTGGGTGATCATGTCTCGAAAGAGACATGACTGACTGGGCGGAAGATTATCCCACAGTAGGTTGCCATTGCTTTCTGTGGTAGACTGGTTGCCGACCAAGGCTATAGAACCCAATCTGTCCTGTTATTTAACCCATAACTGGATGGAATAGACGGATTAATACCTTTCCCAAGGTTATTTGCGTGTAAGTGAATGCAATGAATTCAGCTGGAATTCGAACTCGGTTCCCCGATTTCTCGTTCCGAGGCGATATCCAATGCACCACAAATGTTCTGAAAAGATCGACCTTCCCTGTCAAGCGCTTTCATAACCTGCTGTATAAGTTCCTTTTTTTTAATCATTTCACCCCAAGCAAGTTTATTTTACCACCACTGTTGCGCAGGGGATTACATAGGGGAAAGTGATGAGAAGGGGGGTAGGTTATAGGGGTGTCAGGAGTAGGGTAAATAGAAGGATGAGAATACCGGTGTGATGGGAGTGAAATAGATGAAGAAAAGAGGTTCAGAGAAAGGAAAAGAGTTAGTGAGATAGAAGATGACTGTTGAGCTTGCATTTAAATTCTTGGAGATTGTAGCTGTCGGGGAAGCAAGTAGACGGAAGGGAATTCCACAGGCGGGAAGTGCAAGAAAAGAAGCTATTAGAGCAGAAGTTGCGGTTACATTTTCTCGGTTTCACTATAAAAGGGTGGGACCTAGTTTCTAGCCTAGTAGCTCGTTTGAATTCATACATAGGGGGCACCAAAGAGCTAAGTTCATTGGAGCAGAAGCCGTGAAAGTATTTGTAGAAGAGGCACAGGGAAGCCATATCACGCCGGTGAGAGAGCGACTGCAGCCGAGTCGGTATCAATCACATTACAGATTTTCCGTTGGATTTTGTCAAGAACCCCGGGGTGAATAGCAGGGACATCCGACTAGATGTGGCAGCAATATTCAATACATGGGCGGATGGTCGATTTATATATGTTCAGGATGGATTCAGACGGGAAAAACCTTCTGACCCTGCACAGTGAACCGACCTTCTTAGCAGCGGATTTAGCTATGGATTCGATATAGTTATTCCACTTGAGGTCTGCTTCATGCCCTAATTTGACGCGGAGAGGAGGGAAGATAGTTTTATCTCTGGGACTAGCGGATCAGTTATCACCTTTTTCTTTACGACTTTCATTTCGACTCTGATCGGCCACTCTCTTCTATCTCAATGTCAATCTTTGTGTCTTATTTAAGTAAGAAATAAAAAAAACCTTTTTCTTCAAATCATACTCAATATTACACATTCAGTCAGTTAAGTGCCATACGTGATACACGCTTAGGCGATCAGGTCTCGAAAGAGACATGACTGACTGGGAAGAAGATTATCCCACAGTAGGTTGCCATTGCTTTCCTTTCTGCGGTAGACTGGTTGCCGACCAAGGCTATAGAACCCAATCTGTCCTGTTATTTAATCCATAACTGTTATTTAATCCATAACTGGAAGGAAGAGACGGATTAATACCTTTCCCAAAGGTATTTGCGCGTAAGTGAATGCAAGGAATTCAACTGGAATTCGAACTCGGCTCTCCGATTTTTCGTTCCGAGTCGATATCCACTGCGCCACAACGCACATCCGCCTTAATATTACACATTACATTTCAATTAAATTCAGTAAACTCATTTTAACACCGAAAATACGCACTTTCCGTTGCGCAGGAGGATGTCGTCAGTGATGTACTTTATTCAGGTCATTGAGCAGTTTCGTGCCTTGCAACATCACATTACCCTCGCTGAGTTGACCCCGTCAGAGCTGATCAGGCTCCGACGCTTCCTCCTTCTGTTCTACGCTATGCGACACTGATTTTTTATTATTTTCTAAGCCGACTTATGTTCAACACTGGCAGGAAACACATAGGGAGAGTCCATAGCGCTCGGGTAAATTTTTTTTTCAAGAAGTCGGGGTAAAAAATCATTTAATATAATTAAATACGATCTTCATTCTAAAATTATGTATAAGACAAATAATTCCCCCTCCCCCCAAATGAATGAGATTTCAACGAAAACTTACAGACTTTAATTTGCCTCTAATTATTTCCCTAAGTTCTTGAAGGAGGAACGGGATTTTTTAAGGATTTTTAGCTTCTGTCTTAATTCTTTAAGGATGTGCGTTGTGGTGCAGTGGATATCGGCTCGGAACGAGAAATCGGGAAGTCGAGTTCGAATTCCAGTTGAATTCATTGCATCCACTTACGCGCAAATTATGGGTTAAATAACAGGACAGATTGGGTTCTATAGCCTTGGTTGGCAACCAGTCTACCGCAGAAAGCAATGGCAAGCTACTGCGAGATAATCTTCTGCCCAGTCAGTCATGTCTCTTCCGAGACATGATTGCCAAAGCGTATATCACGTATGGCACTTAACTGACTGACTTAATTCTTTGATTTTTAATATCTCTCCGATTTTCTTTTCCAACGACGTTATTTTTTTTTTGTGTACCCAAAACGCACTGCACCGTAAGTGAAAATAACTTTTGACATTGTCTGGAGTGGTCGGTCTGCTGGTCCTTTACTTACAGTGTTGAGAACGTCACAAATCTTATATTGATCGTGTGTACCATTATTTTGCGGTATGAGCAAGAAATGCCCGCATGGACATACCATTGATTTTTATTTTAATCATATCACCCCGAGCAAGGCGGTAACGCCACTGATGTGCAGGGGGCTAAGTAAGAGTGAAAAGATTGGAAAAGAGAAAGCCGGAAACCACATCCTAAACAGGGAACAAGGGATGAGCCTCTTCACCTGTTCAATAGACGTGGGGGAGTGTGAACCGGGCGGTAGTTTAGTCTATCTACTCCAATGGAAAAAAATTAAAAAAAGAAAAAAGAAAAGAGTGAAAAGATTGGAAAAGAGAAAGCCGGAAACCACATCCTAAACAGGGAACAAGGAATGAGCCTCTTCACCTGTTCAATAGACATGGGTGAAGTGTGAACCGGGCGATAGTTTAGTCTATCTACTCCAATGGAAAAAAATTAAAAAAAGAAAAAAGAAAAGAGTGAAAAGATTGGAAAAGAGAAAGCCGGAAACCACATCCTAAACAGGGAACAAGGAATGAGCCTCTTCACCTGTTCAATAGACATGGGTGAAGTGTGAACCGGGCGATAGTTTAGTCTATCTACTCCAATTGAAAAAAAGAAAAAAAAAGTGAAAAGATTGGAAAAGAGAAATCTGGAAACCACATCCTAAACAGGGAACAAGGGATGAGCCTCTTCACCTGTTCAATAAGACTATGAATGGTTTGATCATGAATGATCTTTGATAGACTGAATACTGATGTGCCCTGAGATATCTATACACATTGTTACTTATAAAAATGGTCAGGTTACCGTAAAATAGATTCTATTTTCAATAGAACCATCATTCATCATTGCGAAATCAGATATATTTTTCATTAACAGAGATTGATTCCAATTGATTATGAATTCGCCCGATAAAAATAAAATGAGATTAAAATTATATTTTTTCCAAAATGAGACATTTTGGTACCAAGAAAACAGTAATTAATATGGAAAAATGGCCGTCATTTTTGGATTCGTCGCTTCCAAATTAATCAAGAAAGAGCGTTTCTATTCTTGGTCCAAAATGTGTTGACCAATGTTATTTGTGCAAATTTGAAAATTCGTAAAGACTGAATAAAACTCTACAAGTTTGGAAAACATCGGTAAATAAATAAAGTTGTATTTAAATACATCAGACATGAGCTCCACTAGTTGCTCTCAACAAAAACTAGATGACATCAATTTCTATTTTCTATAAGGTATTTCTTGTTTCCATATAATTCTTGGGTCCGGCACAGATACAGCTCTTTTGTGCAAATTAAAACTAACTGCTGTAGTTTCCTTTCTTTCATCATACGATCAGTTTTAAACCCACTAGAGTTACAGGGTGTAATTCATTTCCATTTTTTTCCTCACATTAGGTCATTTGCAGTGATGTGTAGTAATACACTACTGATCAAAATTTTAAGACCACTTAAAAATCTTTAAAAAGAAATATTTTTTTATGGATAGATTTTAAACTCCTCCCACTTAAGGTTACCAATACTACAATCTAAAAGGTTATGGAAACAAAAAGCTACATTCCAAACATTTTATTTAGAAATTTACATTTTTATAAAATGAGGCGATTTACGCATGATCAAAATTAAAAGACCAGGGGTATAAATTTTTAGATCTATGGTAATTCCAATGTTTTTAGTTCAGTTAGAGATTAGCAATCACTGCGTAAAGGTGTTACCATGCCTAAAGCAAGCAAACTTACCAAAGTTGAGCGTTCTCGAATTCTAGAATTCCATAAGCAAGGTTTGTCACAGCGGGCGATCGCAGCTAAGGTAAATCGCAGTAAAACTGTGATTTGCAACTTTCTAAAGAACAGTGAGAATTATGGAAAAGCAAAATCCTCTGGTAGGCCCCCCAAAATTTCTCCTGCATTGAGTAGGAGAATAAGACGGGTTGTTATGAAAGAGGGGGGACTTTAAGTGGTCTTAAATTTTTGATCAGGAGTATAAATCTATTTTCGGGGTTTATGAGAAAATTTGTTTGGTTTTGAAAAATATTGCATCATCCGTGATTGCATCCGATTTTTATCCCGCTTCGGTACTATTTTTTTCGTCTGGCGATTAGTTGTCTTACGGCCATTGTCTGCGATGGACATTACTCCAAGGAAGCGTACGAAAATTGTAACGCTGTACGAACACACTGGCAAGCCTTACAGAGAGCTCTCAGTCGTGTCATCACAAACTGTATCCATCAGTCCAAAACATAAAAGGAAAATGCGGTCAGAAGAGAAAAAACAACGTCAAGAGACGACGTATACGTGGTCAGAGAAAGTGTGAAAGATCCGAGAAAGACATTATTCGTTTTTTTAAAAATTAATTGCTTTAAATTTTTGTTTAAATTAATTTGCGCAAGAGTGGTTTCTATGGGCTAAGGTGCACACTGATCTTTATTTTCATGTCTTATCATTTTCATTAAAAGTCACTTTTAATATCTGCCTGAAAAGAAAAAGAAAGTGAATTAAAAAGGAACAAACTATATATAAATTTAAATTTAACTCGCAAAGAAATCTATTGATCAATGTCAACTAAAGTCGATGCAACGAACTGTAGAAGTTGTACAAATAATTTATGGACTTCCAGTCACGCGTGGAACGTCCGACTTGAAACGAACATTCCTTTGTAAAAACTAAATAAAACAGATCACAATATAACGGTCAAAACATGAAAAAAAAAAAAAAATAACACCACCAGAGACGCAACACCCTTGAAAATGGCTATAGAAGTGACCGAAATTATGGACAATTGTTATATTCCTTAATTTCTATAAAAAGGAAAAATGTTAGAAAAAAAACAATCCCATGTTGACGGTATTTAATGAAAGATGTTTGATAGAACGGTTGTTTTCCACATATATATATTAACACACACACACACACACACACACACACACACACACACACACAAAGTCTGTTTCCCTGTATCACAGTTTAGCAGTGTGTGGCTAGACTTCCACTTGCTTCCAGCCGAGATTGGAACTCGACCGATTTGGTGTCAGTCGGAGTCTCTACACCCTAAGCCCGAGGCGTATGGTATGAGAGAGGGGAAATTTTAGCGTGTTTTACGATGTATATATGCACGGTCACTGGGAGAACTCAATTCATGACTAAAGAGTAACGCGTATATATATATATATATATAGTGCTGAATTCTGATTGATAATGTTTAGTGCCAAGGTTGATGTTTTCTCAGTGGTTTAACTAATAAAATGTATTTTTGCAAGCAGTGCTCAAAATTGGGGGAGGAGATAGAGTGTTGATAAGCACAGTCGCAGAGTGACAAACTCTTTGTGTTTATATATATATATATATATATGGAGAGAGAGAGAGAGAGAGAGAGAGAGAGAGAGAGAGAGAGAGAGGAAATAATATAGAACCCGTAAAACGGAGAGGATAATCCCAAAAAATGATCTAATTAATATGAAATATTAAATATATAAACTAGGGAGCTCAATGGACATCTAGAGTAATACATAACTCAACATATAATTAAGACAATTATATATCCTGGATTATTTAGACAGGCAATTAAAACGGTCTTCTAAATTTTGTTTTTATTTTACTGCTTGTCTAAATAAATTAGGATTTATAATTGCTTTAATTATACGCCGAATTTTCTTTTCTGTATATATATATATATATATATATATATGCAAATGACAATATCAAAATATTCTAATGTTAAAAACAGAAGAAATAGACAATTCTGAAATTAACAAGTCAACATTCCAATGTTCTGCTCACGTTTACACAATTACTTAATTTGTCTTTCATTGTACAAGTTCGTGTGTTGTTGATATTATCATGCAGAACCTACAATTATTAAAGTAATGAACAGAGACCTCGTTTCAGGATTAATAAGACGGAAATGAAATTGTCTTCTTCTTTCATTCTTATTTGATTATGATTGTAGTTGAAAGAATCTAATGAACTTTGCACTTTTAATAAACAAAAAACGAAACACAAACCCTTCTTGCTAAAAAGGGAAACAAAGACTTCAAGCTGCAACGGAAAAAATACCACGAAACATTCATTTTATAATTTGAGAGAACGAGCGCGTTGATAGAGTTTGGAATAAGAAATATGAGAGAAGCGTTCAAATTCCAGTTGGGTTCATTGCATTTACTTAAACGTAGGTCAGTCAGTCAGTTAAGTGCCATACGTGATACACGCTTGGGCGATCATGTCTCGAAAGAGACATGACTGACTGGGCAGAAGATTATCCCACAGTAGGCTGCCATTGCTATCTGCGGTAGACTGGTTGCCGACCAAGGCTATAGAACCCAATCTGTCCTATTATTTAACCCATAACTGGAGAGAAGAGACGGATTAATACCTTTCCCAAGGGTATTTGCGCGTAAGTGAATGCAAGGAATTCAATTGGAATTCGAACTCGGTTCCCTGATTTCTCGTTCCGAGCCGATATCCACTGCGCCACAACGCAGGTACTCTTCTGAAAAGTATGACTCCATGTTTTCTCTCAAACTATGGGTTAAATGGTTGGTCTTGTGTGTGGAAAATTCATTGTTATTCTAAAAAATCTAATAAATGAAATATTCACTCGCATAAAAAGAATTATTCTTACAACCCAAAATATATTTCGACTTTAAATAATCCACAAAGGGTTGATAAACCGCAAATAAACAAATCAATTATCTATTATTTATAGACTTTACAATCTGGTGCAAAAAATTTAGGAAATTTGAACAGGAATTTCAAATTTTTGCGGCGTCACGTTGTGGGATTGACGTGCATCTTCCACGAGTAGTAATTCGAAGGAGATGGTGAAAACTAGGAATTAAAGTAATTTATTAGTAATGGTTAGTAGCTCTGGAAGAAAATTAACGGTCCCATTATATTCACATTCGTACATATACTCTTCTACATCTTCTATCAGCCTGAGCCACTCATAAGCGTGTATCGTTCATTAAAAGGCACAATGTTTGAGATGCTTCTATTTATTTATTTTTATTGTCAGTAAAAGCACCTGACTTTGAAATGATCTGAAGTAAGGTCACTTCCTCATTTCTTTCGTGTTCCCTGGGTGAGAAGTTCCACTCAAGCAGCTTCTTCCCATGAAACACTGCCTTGTGGAACCAACTCTCAAGACAGGCCCCTGGTAAAGTTCGTCTTTTTGCTATATTTCCTAATTAGGGTTATATTAGTTATAAGCAAAAGTCCTTGGAGAAGTGAAGTCATCAATTTCTTCTTGCAAAACCAGTTCAACTCAAGCAGCTTCTTCCCATGAAACACTGCCTTGTGGAACCAACTCTCAAGACAGGCCCCTGGTAAAGTTCGTCTTTTTGCTATATCTCCTAATTAGTGTTATATTAGTTATAAGCAAAAGTCCTTGGAGAAGTGAAGTCATCAATTTCTTCTTGCAAAACCAGTTCAACTCAAGCAGCTTCTTCCCATGAAACACTGCCTTGTGGAACCAACTCTCAAGACAGGCCCCTGGTAAAGTTCGTCTTTTTGCTATATCTCCTAATTAGGGTTATATTAGTTATAAGCAAAAGTCCTTGGAGATGTGAAGTCATCAGTTTCTTCTTGTAAAACCAGTTACCAAAAATCTGCCATGATTCATAGAATCAAAATATGCAATAAAAACTAAAACATCATTTAATTATTTTTCCGTGCATTGAATAATGTTGCTATATCTGGTCGGGTGCTCCTGGTATTTATCTTGAGGTTCTCGTCAGAATCCATCTTGCACATTTATAAATCTACCATTCCTTCGTGCATTGAATATTGTTGCCATATCTGCTCGGGTGCTCCAGCTGTTCGTCCTGGGGTTCTCGACAAAATCCAAAGGATGATCTGCAATATAATCGATCCTGACTTGGCAGCTCGACTTCACTCACTTTCTCACCGACGGGATGTGGCTTCCCTCTGTCTTTTCTACAAGTATTTTCACGTCTTCTGCTCTGACGAGCTTTGTTCCCTGGCGCCTCGCACTCATGAATTTACTAGTGCAACTAGATTGGCTACTAGGTCTCACCCTTTTACTATCAAAATAGGTAAATGTAACCGCCACTTCTTCATCAGTTTCTTTCCTCTCACTTTCCCTTCCTCATACTTACGTCTCTGATAGCTACAAACTCCAAAAGTTTAAATACAACATAAGTTGTTATCTTCTATATTCTTGACTCCCACCTCTCTCTTACTCTTTCTTCAACATGCCCTTGACAGTTTCTTATTTCTTTTCTGCCTTTGCTAGGGGTGAAACGATTATATATATACATATATATGTTATTATGAACTCTCCCGTCGACTTCGACGTATGAGTAGACACTCAGTTAGACTGTCCCACAAAGAATTGTTTAGAGTGATGAAGGCTTGTGTAGCACCATCCACATTTTTTTGGAACTGCTGATAACAAACAATCGGTGCAGAAGTCCGTCACAGATCGCATGAACAGTAGACTTCAGTTATTTAACCCATAACTGGAGGGAAAGGACGGATGAATACCTTTCCCAAAGGTACAACTGCGTAAGTGAATGCAGAGTGTTTGACTGGAATTGGAACTCGGCTCACCGATTTCCCTTTCCAAGCCGACATCCACCGCACCACAATGCACATCCGTCAATATATATATATATATAAAATAGAAAAACTTCAAATTGCTTTTATGAATGAGATATATTATGTACACTATAGTTTTAAGAAAAATACATTTCGATGAATAATGAATTTTTACAAGTATTGTTTTTATTTTTCAGTCATTTTAATTAGAATAATTCATAAAGTTTAAAATTTTTTAAATTTCTGTAATTCTTTATTATTATTATTATAGCGGTTAGATGTTGGAGAAGATAGACTAAACTATCGCCCGGTTCACACTCCACCCACGTCTATTGAAAGGGTGAAGAGGCTCATCCCTTGTTTCCTGTTTAGGATGTGGTTTCCGGCTTTCTCTTTTCTAATCTTTTCACTCTTTTCTTTTTTCTTTTTTTTTAGTTGGAGGAGATAGACTAAGCTATCGCCCGGTTCACACTCCACCCACGTCTATTGAACAAGTGAAGAGGCTCATCCCTTGTTCCCAGTTTAGGATGTGGTTTCCGTCTTTCTCTTTTCCAATCTTTTCACTCTTTTCTTTTTTTCAATTTGAGTAAATAGACTAAACTATCGCCCGGTTCACACTCCACCCACGTCTATTGAACAGGTGTAGAGGCTCATTCCTTGTTCCCTGTTTAGGATGTGGTTTCCGTCTTTCTCTTTTCCAATCTTTTCACTCTTTTCTTTTTTTTCAATTTGAGTAAATAGACTAAAATATCGCCCGGTTCACACTCCACCCACGTCTATTGAACAAGTGAAGAGGCTCATTCCTTGTTCCCTGTTTAGGATGTGGTTTCCGGCTTTCTCTTTTCCAATCTTTTCACTCTTTTCTTTTTTTCAATTTGAGTAAATAGACTAAAATATCGCCCGGTTCACACTCCACCCACGTCTATTGAACAGGTGAAGAGGCTCATTCCTTGTTCCCTGTTTAGGATGTGTTTTCCGGCTTTCTCTTTTCCAATCTTTTCACACTTTTCTTTTTTTCAATTTGAGTAAATAGACTAAACTATCGCCTGGTTCACACTCCACCCCCGTTTATTGAACTGGTGAAGAGGCTCATCCCTTGTTTCCTGTTTAGGATGTGGTTTCCGTTTTTCTCTTTTCCAGTCTTTCACTCTTTTCTTTTTTATTTTTTTCAATTGGAGTAGATAGACTAAACTATCGCCTGGTTCACACTCCACCCCCGTTTATTGAACGGGTGAAGAGGCTCATCCCTTGTTTCCTGTTCAGGATGTGGTTTCCGGCTTTCTTTTTTTCCAATCTTTTCACTATTACTTAGCCCCCTGCACATCAGTGGCATTACCACCTTGCTCGGGGTGATATGATTAAAAAAAAGTAAAACCTGTACATAAATGGAAAAGCGACCTCAATATTTTAAAAAAGTTTTTGATTTTTTTCTGTGTATAAACGTGCCGATTTTTGTAGACATGGTTGTTCATACGCGACATTATCAGAAAACAAGAGCGATGGCCATAAAATTTAAACCTAAAGTACCTCAAGTTCAATAAACATTAGATTACGGAGAATGTTTCACGAAGTTTGTAAGATTGCTGGGTAATTAAAAATTATATAAAAAATGCACTCTCGTTAAATTCCTCAAGTAATTTTTATAGATATATCCGCAGTAGAAAATAATTAGATAAAATTCTGGCTGTCAGCAAAGCTGTCAGTCTATCAACACTTAAAATAAACACTTATGCGTTTGTACTATATTTTAAACTAAAAGTAACATTTGTTTCAAATCAGATTAAATAAAATTTAATATTTCCTAAATAAATTTTTAGAAAAATATATTTTATTTTTAAAAGATTTAAAAAAATCGAAATATATTGTTATGTCAGTTGGCTAAAAATTCCACGAAAATCATCGATTCTTCTTTTATGTGCCATGTCCTTTCAGGATGTAGGCGATCATGACATTCCACATCTCCCTGTCCCTGGTGGCTCTTAGCACGTTTTCTCCTGTTACACTATGCAACCCTCGTTCCATCATCCACCTGATTAGGTCCTTCAAATACGTTATCCACTGCTTTTCCCTGTCTCTTTTTCCCTCTATCTGGCCTGTTAGTATCAGGTTCTCCAAGACCTCTTTCCTCTTTGAATATCCCAGGAACTTTAGTTGTCTCTTCCTGATGCTCAGTATTAATTTCCTTTTCGTCTCTATCCTTTCCAAAACCTCGTCATTGCTCACATGCTCGGTCCATGATATTCGTAGCACCCTTCTGTAGAACCACATTTCAGCTGCTTCAAGTTTTTCATTCATCTTCGAAGATATTGTTCAACATTCACTGCCATCGATTCTTAGTGATTAAAAAAATAATTCCAGTTAATTTAAATTAGTTTTGAAATACAGCAAAGTATTTTGCTTATTGGAAACATTAAATTTAATCTATTAACTTGAAATTAAAAGTAAAATAAAAGCTTCTTCAAGAACGAGTTTCATTTAAAAAATCATTTTAAAGCTTTTACACACACACACACACACACACACACACACACACACACACACACACACACACACACACACATATATATATAGGTATAGTTGTCAATGCCAGATGGAGGAAATATTGTAAAAGAGTCTGATGATATGAGCTAGTTAAGCTCATTGAAATGAACTATAGTTTATAACTAATATGACGTGATGAGTTTTCCTTTATAAGCTTATATATATATATATATATATATATATATATATATATATATATATATATATATATATATATATCGTGACTTTGAACTACACATGAAAGAATTATAAAAACTAAAATATTCTGTTAATCTTTTGAAATGATTTGTGAGCGTCTTTGTGGTTGCCAACACTGTTTGTTTATAAATACGTAATTTAGAATAAAGCTCATTTCGTCTTTTTGCCTTGATAAAGTCCATCAAAAGGACGAAACGCGTAGGCGATTTCAAATACAGTTTTCCTCTTGTCTTTATTTTATTTAACCATCTTTTCCTTAATCTCAGATCAAAACTGAGTATATTTTTTACACACACAAACTTTCTCTCTCTCTCTCTCTCTCTCTCTCTCTCTCTCTCTCACACACACACATACACATATATATCTCTTTTTTATGCAGGTTTCATTAAAAACGACAGACAAATTTTGATGGTTAATTTTTCACGTCATATTTCGTGTGATCTTATGATTTCTTAATGCCCAAATGTTTTGTTTAGCCGAGCGCTTTCGGCTACACTTTTAGTCATTTTCAAGGATTAATGTTATTTTACATATTTTTTTTTGTTTTTTTTTTAATTGTATCACCCCGAGCAAGGCGGTAACGCCACTGATGTGCAGGGGGCTACGTAATAGTGAAAAGATTGGAAAAGAGAAAGCCGGAAACCACATCCTAAACAGGAAACAAGGGATGAGCCTCTTAACCTGTTCAATAGACGTGGGTGGAGTGTGAACCGGGCGATAGATAGATCTATCTACTCCAATTGAAAAAAAAAACAAAACAAAGTGAGAAGACTGGAAAAGAGAAAGCCGGAAACAATATCCTAAACAGGAAAAAAGGGATGAGCCTCTTAACCTGTTCAATAGACGTGGATGGAGTGTGAACCGGGCGATAGATAGATTTATCTACTCCAATTGAAAAAAAAAAAACAAAGTGAGAAGATTGGAAAAGAGAAAGCCGGAAACAATATCCTAAACAGGAAAAAAGGGATGAGCCTCTTAACCTGTTCAATAGACGTGGGTGGAGTGTGAACCGGGCGATAGATAGAAATGAAAGAGATTGATATAAAGTTAACAAAGAGGAGACTTTAGTCATTAGGAATTGGTGATATAGTTTTGTACAACTATTATAATAATATGTTAGCACACAAAAGGTTTATTTTAAAATCGGACATTAAAAACAATTCAGTACTATTTTTCGGAGTATGCACAACATGCATCACATATTTGAAAACACTGTTCAAAAGAGATCGATATAAAATTAACAAAGAGGAGACTTCAGTCATTAAGAATGAGTAATATAGTTTTACACAACATTTTAAAAATATATTTAAACACAAATGGTTTCTTCTAAAATTGGACATTATCCTCCAAACTCATGCTTCTAGAAAATAAATTGGGTCATAGATCAATAGCATGAAGATTGTAAAGATATTACAAGACCAATTTCAACAAACTAATACAAAGAATTTTTATTAGAGAATCTTCTAAAATTTTATTAACTAAAATTATTTACAACACAATTGGCATGTTAAATGTTTTGAGTGTTTTTAACATTTTAAAATGTTTTATTTCAAAGTGAAAAATGAGAATTGTGTATCATTTTTTAAGCTGCTTCTTCCTAGAGATTCTTGATAAAAAAAAAGAATCTGCAATGTTACTGGTCCTGACCTGGCTTCTCTCACTTTCTCACCACCGTAACGTAGCTGTGACAGTCTTGCTTGTGGAACTCTCTTCTTTCTGACTTTCCAGTCAACTTTGATCTTAAAAAATATTTATGCCATTCTCTCATCAGGACATTTACAGTCATGGTTCTCCACAATTTCCTGTCTTTTGTAGATCTTAGTAAATTTTGTTTTTCGACTATGTATTTAGAGAGTCTTGATAAAATACAAAAAAGAATCGGAAATGTTATTGGTTCTGACCTGATATCTTGGCTTTGGTCACTTTTTCACCACTGCAACAGGTTCTTTTTTTATAAATATTTTCATGATAATCATTCCAATGAGATTTTCTCTTTGGTTACTGGTTCTAACCTGGCATCTTGGCATCAGTTACTTTTCTACCTTCATAAAAGATTCCCTGGGCTTTTTCTATAAATATTTTCATGGCAATTCTTCTGTAAAGCGTTCCTCTTTGGTACCTCAACTTTACGAATATGAATGCAGTGCTACTGGATTGGCAGCTAGGTCTCATCATTTTACAGTTTAAATTTCAAGATGTAACCATAAGTTCTATGCTGACAGTTTCTTTGTGGAACTCTTCTGGCTTCTTGCTTTACAATCAACTTTGATCTTCAAAATTTTTAATGCAGTGTCATTTGTTATCTTTTCTATCCATTCCTTTTATTGTTTCTTTCTCTTTAATTTTTTTCTTTTATACTCAGTAACACCTAGTGTCTTAGTGGCTTTATTGCCTTAGTTGGAGTGAAAATATATATATATATTTTTAATTTCAAATACAAAATAAAACATGTAATTAAACTAAAATTATTTGGTACACATGGTGGTGCCTTCTACATGCACTCCTCTTAGTTTAAGAACTTGTCTTTGACATTCTTAACACATTTAGTAATTCATTCTTTTAGCCAATTATGACAAAACTAGTAGTATAGCCCGGCGTTGCTCGGGTGCAACGAAAGCTCCAAAACCAATCCATGGTCCTGGAGCTCAGACTCTTTGGACGTTGGCACGAAAGACTAAAAAGCAATAGTTGTTTCCAGTTAAAGCAAAACTGTAGACTGAAAGAAAAATGAATGGATGTAAGTCAAATTTTGATTTCCTGGTATCGATATCAAATAAGTTCTTTTCGTCGTAAACTGAATTTTGAAGGCTAAATAAGTCCTCAGAGTAAATGGTATCATGGCTGAGACTAAGAACTACAATTATACATACTTAGAGCCAAACCCGAAGCAAAAACTAAAATAAAAGGGCTGAAAAAAAAAAATACAGACATACAGGCAGACAGACACACACACAAACATCTCGCTTTATATATATATATATATATATATATATATATATATATATAGTCGATCCTCTGCACCACTGCAAGAACCACAACCCCGAAACCCCCGAACATCGCTTCTCACGCCCCCGTCCATGAGCGTAAACCGAATGTAAGTGGTGTTATGTATAACGTGGAGTAGTGGCATGTGCTACGTACCGAACACGGTAAGCATGTTGTTAGCGTGTTCGTAAATCCTATCCAGAACATACTCGTCGACGATACAAATATCATAGCATCATTCACTTGCAGTAAAAAAGACTAAAAATAATAGAAGCCTTATTAATAAAAACGAAAAACCAACACTTAATAACATCAGCTACGAAATATTGCTATTATTAAAACAAATAAAAATTCAAATATGTCGGCTAATGTCAATTTCGATATATATATTTTAATAAAATCCGTTCATATTTCGCGTATTACAATCAAAAGATGTTAGACATGAGCTGTAACGTTGACAGATGTTATTTTCATTGATTTCTTAAAGTACCCAAGAACTTTCAACCTCTTTTCGAGATCATCTTCAGGGGTGTGAGTTCTGGCAACAAATGTACTTTAAGAAATGAATGATAATAAAATCTTTCAATGTTACAGCTCATTTCTGACATCCGTGAATATAAACAGAAAGGATGGAAACGAAAAGGGAATGATTACTGAGCATCAGGAAAAGACAATTAAAGTTCCTGGGACATGCAATGAGGAAGGAGGGCTTGGAGAACAAGTTAATTAAAGTTATTTTATTGGATTTACTCAACAAATGCTTTAACAAGAAAAATATACTTGTTACAAAATAAATTTAATATTTAGTATAATAGCCATTTGCTTTGAAATAATAAAATAATTGCGACAATTTACCAATCGCACCTGGTATATATACGTAGATATAGATATAGATATATACAGTACTGCGCAAAAGTATTAGGACAAGAACTATTTTATCATTTATGAGGCATATTGACAGAAAATAAACAATTTAATTAAAGTTATTTTATTGGATTTACTCAACAAATGCTTTAACAAGAAAAATATGCTTGTTACAAAATAAATTTAATATTTAGTATAAAAGCCTTTTGCTTTGAAATAATAAAATAATTGCGATAATTTACCAATCGCACCTAGTATATATATATATATATATATATATATATATATATATATATATATATATATATACAGTACTGCACAAAAGTATTAGAACAAGAACTATTTTATCTTTTATGAGGCATCAAAATAAATTTTAAAATCACTTCTGTCCTAACACTTTTGCACATTACCGGTAGTGGGCAAAAGTATTAGGACAAGGATTTATTTATCAACCAGACAATGACCCTAAACATACTTCAAACCTTTGTTAAAATTATTTAATTAAAAAGGAAGAGAAAAGAATGCTTCGGAATTTGAATTGGCACCCCACAACGCCCTTATTTCAATCCTAATAAACATCTATGGTATATTTTGGATTAAAAAATTGATACATTTAATGTTACTTCGCAAGACAAACTTTGGGAACAAATACAAGCTGCTTGGCAGGAGATACCATTAGACACATTGAAGAAGCTTGCGATGTCAATGCCTGACAGAATGAAGGCTGTGATCAACGCAAAAGGCTATTATACTAAATATTAAATTTATTTTGTAGCAAGTATTTTTTCTTGTTAAAGCATTTGTTGAGTAAATCAAATAAAATTACTTTAATTAAATTGTTTATTTTCTGTCAATATGCCTCATAAAAGACAAAATAGTTCTTGTCCTAATACTTTTGCACAGTACTGCATATATATATATATATATATATATATATATATATATATATATATATGCTAGGTGCGATTGGTAAATTATCGCAATTATTTTATTATTTCAAAGCAAAAGGCTATTATACTAAATATTAAATTTATTTTTAACAAGTATTTTTCTTGTTAAAGCATTTGTTGAGTAAATCAAATAAAATTACTTTAATTAAATTGTTTATTTTCTGTCAATATGCCTAATAAAAGATAAAATAGTTCTTGTTCTAATACTTTTGCGCAGTACTATATATATCTATATATATATATATATATGTATATATACTACGTTCGATTGGTAAATTGTCGCAATTATTTTATTATTTCAAAGTAAATGGCTATTATACTAAATATTAAATTTATTTTGTAACAAGTATATTTTTCTTGTTTAAGCATTTGTTGAGTAAATCCAATAAAATAACTTTAATTAACTTGTTTATTTTCTGTCAATATGCCTCATAAAAGATAAAATAGTTATTGTCCTAATACTTTTGCACAGTACTGTATATACATACACACATGTTTTTCGTATGTAGTTTTCTTTCACCTCATCCCCACCCGCAAAAAATACAAAATCTCGTACATGTTCAGTGGATATCTAATTGATTGATTAAGTTGCCCTAATCTGGTGCATGTAAAATCAATTCAACTTTTCCCAAGGACACTGTTCTTCGTTAGTGCAGTATTTTAACGTCAACACGAAGTATTGAACTTAATCTACTGTTCATCGCTTTCAAGAAATTAATGCTGTACACCTTTTTTAATCACAATTTTTATTTTTATAAAGTCTATATAAAGTTCTTCTTTTCAATTTATGACTGTTTTAATATTGCTAATATATTTTGATATCGTTTTAATATTGCTAATATATTTTGATAGTTTTAATGTTGCTAATATATTTTGACAGTGTTTTAATATTGCTAATATATTTTGACAGCGTTTTAATGTTGCTAATATATTTTGATAGCGTTTTAATATTGCCAATATATTTTGATAGTTTTAATGTTGCTAATATATTTTAACAGCGTTTTAATGTTGCTAATATATTTTGACAGTGTTTTAATATTGCTAATATATTTTGACAGCGTTTTAATGTTGCTAATATATTTTGACAGCGTTTTAATATTGCTAATATATTTTGATAGTTTTAATATTGGTAATATATTTTGACAGTGTTTTAATGCTGCTAATATATTTTGACAGCGTTTTAATGTTGCTAATATGTTTTTAACGGCGTTTTAATGTTGCTAATATATTTTGACAGCGTTTTAATATTGCTAATATATTTTGACAGCGTTTTAATATTGCTAATATATTTTGACAGCGTTTTAATGTTGCTAATATATTTTGACAGTGTTTTAATGTTGCTAATATGTTTTTAACGGCGTTTTAATGTTGCTAATATATTTTGACAGCGTTTTAATATTGCTAATATATTTTGATAGTTTTAATATTGGTAATATATTTTGACAGTGTTTTAATGCTGCTAATATATTTTGACAGCGTTTTAATGTTGCTAATATGTTTTTAACGGCGTTTTAATGTTGCTAATATATTTTGACAGCGTTTTAATATTGCTAATATATTTTGACAGCGTTTTAATATTGCTAATATATTTTGACAGCGTTTTAATGTTGCTAATATATTTTGACAGTGTTTTAATGTTGCTAATATGTTTTTAACGGCGTTTTAATGTTGCTAATATATTTTGACAGCGTTTTAATATTGCTAATATATTTTGACAGTGTTTTAATATTGCTAATATATTTTGACAGCGTTTTAATGTTGCTAATATATTTTGACAGTGTTTTAATGTTGCTAATATGTTTTTAACGGCGTTTTAATGTTGCTAATATATTTTGACAGCGTTTTAATATTGCTAATATATTTTGACAGTGTTTTAATATTGCTAATATATTTTGACAGTTTTAACGTTGTTAATATATTTTGACAATGATTTAATGTTTTTAATATATTTTAACAGCGTTTTAATGTTGCTAATATATTTTCGCCATTGTGCGTAATATAAGTTTTTTCAAATTTTTGTTTGTCATACATACTTCAACTATTCAATGTGATGCTCATATTATGTTCATCATTTCATAGTTTTCTTATTTTAATTTTCTGATGAATCTTAATTCATAATTTAAAGATTGAATAAGCTCATGGCAAATGCTATAACAATAAAAATATCCATACAAATTCCCTTATTATATTGTTAAATATTTGAGCTTAACTTTAACAAAATATGGCAATAACAATTACAAATATGAAAGCTGGTCGTTATTTTTAAAAAAATTGAAGAAATTTTTCCGTTCCACTAAAGCAGACATTAAACACTTCTATTTTTCTTTCTTTCTTTCTTTTATTCATTTTCTCACTAAAACCAAGATTGCTTCTCTGATATGTTTTGTTTGTTCATTTATGAAGCATTGGCAAGGCGTAACGCTCGTGCGAACAAACAAATGGAAGGACAGACACTAATAATAGGATGCTATTTATAATATGGCCGAAAAGATTAAAGTGTCGTTTAGTGACATAATATTTAAGTTTAATCCTTGGATTGGTTAGTACGGCTATAAACTGACTGAATTGAAACAGGATTAGTAACAAGAAGAAGGTCGAAGTGTACAACAGTCGAAACGTTGTGATAACAACAACAGAAACTAGAACATTAGTCTAATCGCACCTACATCCCATTAGCATGGAACAGGCTTGCCTCCCAGAGAGTAAAACACTACACCCCACACCTCACACTCTCAGCGGACCTCAAGTGGAATGACTATATCGAATCATTTGCTAAATCCGCTGCTATGAAAGTCGGTTCTCTCTGCAGAGCCCGGAAGTTTTTCCCGTCTGAATCTATCCTGCTCATATATAAATCTACCATCCGCCCGTGCATTGAATACTGCTGCCACATCTGGTCGGGTGCCCCTGCTATTCTCCTCGGGGTTCTTGACAAAATACGACGGACAATCTGTAATGTGATTGATACCGACTTGGCAGACCGCCTGCAGTCACTGTCTCACCGGCGTGACGTGGCTTCCCTGTGCCTCTTCTATAAATACTTTCACGGCTTCTGCTCCGATGAACTTAGATCACTGGTGCCCTTGGATACGAATTTGCACGAGATACTAGATTAGCAACTAGGTTCCACCCTTTTACAGTGAAACCGATGAAATGTAACCGCAATTTCTACTCCAACAGCTTCTTTTCTCGCACTTCCCGCCTGTGGAATTCCCTTCCACATACTTGCTTCCCCGACAGCTGCAATATCCAGGAGTTTAAATTTAAGGTCAATAGAAACCTCCTAACACACTAACTCGCATCCATTCTCTCAAACACTCTTCCCATCTACATCCTTACCAGTCTATCACCCTCCTTCTGACCTTTCCTATATCTAACCACTCTTTCTCACCACCTTTCCCTATGTAACCCCCTGCACAATAGTGGCAGTGGAATGCCTTGCTTGGGGTGAAATGATTAAAAAAAATATAAAATAAAAGCAATAAAAACCCTACTTTTCAGTGTTTTTAATCTCTTTTTAATCCAGTGTGAACTGTCAATATTAAACTGTGGAATTCCCTTCCACATACTTGCTTTCCCGACAGCTACAATCTCCAGGAGTTTAAATGTAAGGTCAATATACACCTCCTAACACACTAACTCGCATCTATTCTCTCAAACACTCCTCCCATCTACATCCTTACCAGTCTATCACCCTCCTTCTGACCTTTCCTATATCTAACCACTCTTTCTCACCACCTTTCCCTATGTAACCCCCAGCACAATAGTGGCAGTGGAATGCCTTGCTTGGGGTGAAATGATTAAAAAAAAACAAAAAAAAAAAACATTGTGAACTGTAAATTATAATTGGTTAATGAGCCTCACCAACTTTAACAAATAGGATTTTACTCATGATATTTTTAAGATATGCAGTTATTTTCTGTAAATACAGATTTCTATCTGCATGTAGAATAAGATAAGAGCAAGTATCATCGACATGATTTATTTCTCTGCTAAAACTAATATAAATAATGAGAATCTATCATCACAAAAACTCAGATAAAAATTATAATGCCCTATATCATTATTCGTCGCCATATTTCTCTGAAATTAAAAACATTGTTAACAATTTGGCAAGTGTTTGCTAGTTAAGAGAAGTATTATAATAGACATTGGTTGATCTTTTTTAATAACTGGGTTACCCCAGAAATGGCAGTAAAATGAATATGAGATTTCACAAAAATAACTTTATCAATCATTAACACATGATGTATAATTGGGCTACAGGCGTTTTTGCATTCATCCAAACCCACGATTTATTTTCCGTATACTGGATGCGCCTTACGGGATGCGTTGTGGTGTAGTGGATATCGGCTCGGAACGAGATATTTCACAGTCGAGTTCGAATTCCAGTTGAATTCCTTGCATTCACTTATGCGCAAATATCCTTAGGAAAGGTATTAATCCGTTCTTCCCCCTCAATATATGGGTTAAATATCAGAACATATTGGGTTCTATGAACTTGGCTAGTAAACCAGTCTAAGAAAATAATGGCAATCTACTGCGGAGAAAATCAGCTGCCCAGTCAGTCATGTCTCTTTTCAGACATGATCGCCTAAGCATATATGACGCCACGTGGCACTTAACTGACTACAAATATATATATATATATTTTAATTCAGATACTTCAATCCAAGGGAAAAAAGCAGGATGGTAAATTCCAAAAACCCGATCCTAATTAATATTAAAAAATTTATTTTAATATTAAAAAATCATACAGGAAGAGAGCTCCATGTAATAAAATATTACAGAGCAAATATATATTAAAAAAGGATTAATTCAAAGATGTTGAATGGCCATTTCGATATGAAGATCCCTACGGGGGATAACACATCACCTCAGCAATAGAAAAATCCTTTCAGAAACTGGAGAAAAATTAGTCTACTTTTCCTTTTTAAATAGATTGCAAAGAAATTAAAAAATAAAATAAAATAAAAAATAAAATACAATAAAATAAAAATAAAAAGGAAAAAAAAGGAAAAGAAACATTTTTGAATTAATCCTTTTTTAATATATATAATATGGTGCGATGGATTGTTGTCTAAATTATACAAAATGATAATAACACTGACATCTCATTTTAACAGATATATTTACAAAAATTACACAAAAATGTCTTTAAAAAGTAAGGAATAGATTTATTCAATAAAAATACTATTGGCTTCAACCACAATCACCAGATGATTTCGGAATCTCCTGCAACTCTTCTAGACGGTCACCTTGTTTAAGTTGGTGCATGCTGCTATATCCTTTGCCTTCAGTTCATCTTTGGTATTAAAAAGAGTTTTATTGGTCTCTCACTCAACTGCATCCCACACATAATAATCAAGGGGTTGCTGTCTGTTGAGTTAGGTGGCCAGTTGTAAGGGGTGATGTGGTCACAGAATTTGTCTGACAGACATCACTGGGTTCTTCTGCTTGTGTGGCATGATACAGAGTATTGTTGTCAGACATAGGGTCTTTCAGCAGCCATCCTTTTTTCACCAGGGCAGTACTACCTCCTCAAGGCATTTGATATAGAACTCTGTGTTGATTCTGCGACCCTATGGCAACATATCACTCAATATGTCTTATATGTAGGTTACTTTAGGATACATGGGCCAGTGGATATAGACGTTGGTTAGTTCCTGACTTGATTCTTGGAGTTGTGTGTTTAATACCAGGCTGCAGCAGTGGTGAACAAGTAACTTGCAGGGTTAGGGGGAGATAACTCATGACTTCCAATCGAAGTTTGACGCAAGAAATGGAGTTTATATACCCCAGTGATAAAGGGTTCGATTCAAAATTGCTAGCAACCGAAGAAGGCCGGAGCGTACAACGGCCGAAATGTCGTACAAATGGCAACAAAGATGAGGACAATAGTCCGAATAATGTAAATACACTTGTCTTTTGTTGATTTTTATCTATGGCTGGATGTATCTGTCAACCACATCCTTCCCTGGCCATCGACTTTCAAGCCGGTTGTCACTTTTGCTGACCTCACCTACGGCGGGATGTACCTACCAATTACTTCCACCGTTCTAGAAATACATTATAGAAATACATTATAGAAATACATTATAGAAATACTTCAAATGTAACTTTTATAACTGTATAATATGTACATACTTAAAGTGAAAATGAGCATTAAACTATTTTTGAAAAACTAAGTATCTCGTTTGGCGCACACGATCTTACAGACTTTTTCCATGGTTTAAGTGTAACATTTCTTTTATTTTGACAGATTATAAAGCCGGGTTCGAATTCCAGTTGAATTCTTTGCATTCACTTACGCACAAATACCTCTGGGAAAGGTATTATTCCGTTTCTTCTCTCCAGTTATGGGTTAAATAATAGGTCAGATTGGGTTTTATAGCCTTGGCTGGCAACCAGTCTACCTCAGAAAGCAATGGCAACCTACTGCGGGATAATCTTCTGCTCAGTCAGTCATGTCTCGCAAGAGACATGATCGCCCAAAACGTGTATCACGTATGGCATTTAACTGATACATACTTGCTTTAGTGACTGAGGGTCAGGACATTAGCGTTCCGACCAGAAAATTCGAGTTAGAATCTTACTATAGTTGGTTCGAATCTCACCATGGTTGGTTTGTACTCCTTGACAATAACGGCTTGACCGATGATCTCATCATAGGGAAATGTCCGAATACATTACCCTTTATTGAAATAGTTAGCAGAACATCAGCTAATTGATTTGAAAAATGGTCCATAATAATGATTTTCTTATAATTGGTTTACGTATTTGAATATTCTAGTAAATGTTTATGAATAAAAAATGTTTAGATATTTATTTCTTTAGAAATTAGTAAATGATAAATATAGCACTGAATTATTTTTAATTGTATTAGTTTTTAGATAGTTGTCAATATAAAATTATTCTTCTAAATAAACAATGTAATGAATAAATATTGTTTAATATTTTTGCTGTCAATTCTGAAAGGCAAAAAATATATAAATTCACTTTCATCATAAGTTTACGTTTTTTTTACAATTCTAATCATTGTTTTTTATTAAAGAATGACCATTGCCGAGGAGCTAAGGTAGTTAAAATAATAGCGGCGTCAAGGGAAAAACATTCTTTTGACATCTCATTTTTTTCGGGCTCAAGTTTACCATGCTGATAATATTGGGTTTTATTTTAGTGGAGTCAGGATTTCAGAGAACTATTTTTTTAAATGAATCATTTTTTTTTATATAGATTACGTTGGTTATGACGTCACGCCATATTATAGGATGGATCCATCCGCAGACAAACGTCTAGAATAATGTGATTTATATTCATAATATAAAATATGGATAAAATAAGTGGCATTCATTATTTTTATCATGTCAAATAATTGCATAATTATTTTACAAGTAATCTTCTTCTTCTTCTTCTTCTTCTTCTTTGTGCCGGGTCTTTTCAGGACGTAGGCGATCATGGCCTTCCACACCTCCCTATCGTTTGTGGCTTTTAACACCCTTTCTCTTGTTTCTTCTCTCAAACCCTGCTTTGCCATCCATTTGCTCAAGTCAATCAAGTATGCCCTGCATTGTTTTCTTGGGTCTCTTTTTCTATCTCTCCTGTTGTATGGAGGCATAGTGTAGTAATGGATAGTGGCTCGGATTGAGGAACCGGAGAGCCGAGTTCGAATTCCAGTCGGATTCATTACATTCACTTACTTGCTAATACCTTTGAGAAAGGTATGAATCCGTTTTTCCTGCCCCAAGCTATGGGTAAAATAGCAGTACAGAAAAAGAAAATTCTGAATTCAAACCAGCCTGGAGAGGCTTGGGCTCCGTCAGGCTGTTGTAACCAAAGAACCACACTTCTACTGTGGCTGAAGTACATGTACCCCTGCGAGCCTAATGAGTCACAGGATATGTGGATCAAGTATGTCATGCGTTGCTTTCCCTCTATGGGTCCTGTGAGTATCAGATTCTCCAAGTCCTCCTTCTTCATTACATGTATCAGAAACTTCAATTGTTTTTCCCGATGTTAAGTATAAGTTTCCTTTCGTTTCCATCCATTCCAAAACCTAACATGTTAGCAACATGTTAGGTCCACGGTATCTTCAACATCCTTCTCTTCAAGTTTTTCCTTCGTTTTTGATGAGGTTGTCTAGCATCCACTGTTGTATTGAAGGTCAGACATCACATAACAGTCTAGTACTGTCATCGTTGTTTCCAACGAAATTTATCTGTGTCACAGGACATTAGTCAGCTTTTGGGGTGCATCTTTGGCCATGCCAATTCGCCCTTCGTATCTCAATGACGCATTTTCCGTCCGCTGTTAGAACACTTCTCAGGTATCTAAATTTCTGTACAAGTCTTTTTACGAGGGTCATTCAATAAATAAGGTTAATTTTTCGGTATAAGGACTTCTGCGAGGGTCATTCAATAAATAAGGTGAATTTTTCGGTATAAGGGCTTCTACGAGGGTCATTCAATAAATAAGGTTAATTTTTCGGTATAAGGACTTCTGCGAGGGTCATTCAATAAATAAGGTGAATTTTTCGGTTAAGGGCTTCTACGAGGGTCATTCAATAAATAAGGTGAATTTTTCGGTATAAGGGCTTCTACGAGGGTCATTCAATAAATAAGGTTAATTTTTCGGTATGAGGGCTTCTAATAAAGGCTCATTCAATAAATAAGGTGAGGTTTTCGGTATAAGGACTTCTACGAGGGTCATTCAATAAATAAGGTGAATCTTTTGGTATAAGGACTTCTAATATAGGTAGAAGCTTACTTTTTTATTTTTATTTTTCAACTTAGTCTCCTAGTAGTGCCATCTGTGCACAAGCTTCCGTATTCCCTCAGCGTTAAAACCTTTGGAATGTCTCAGCCAATCGCTCACAGCCCTTTTGACTTCATCGTCACTTTCAAACTTCGTGCCTCTCGTGAACGCTTGCAAGAGGCCAAAGAGGTGAAAGTCTGAAGGGGCAAGGTCTGCACTGTAAGGGGGATGACGGAGCAGTTCCCAGCCCAGCTCGTTGATGGTCTGCACCGTTTGGGCTGCTGTGTGAGGCCTTGCGTTTTTTTGATGCAAGACGACCCCATCATGGACAATTTTGTGTGCTATCTCAACAGATAGGCTCAAAGTCCTTGCAATATTATCCACTGTCACCCTTCTGTCAGACTGAATGAGGTCATTGACTGATTCGATCCCTTCAGGAGACCTCACTTCCGTAGGCCTCCCAGGCCTGTCTTCATCCTCAATACGACTCCGTCCTTCTTTAAACAACTTAGCCCACTTGTAGACATTTTTTTGGCTGAAACATTTGCACCCTTCAGCAACCAAAAACTTGATAACTGACCTCTATTCAATCCTGGAGCATGCTTCTTGGTCGGCCATCGTTGTTAACCTTCAAAACTCTAAGTTTTTTTTTCAATCTCTAAAAAGAAATTTAAATCCCTTTGAAAAAGAAGTAAACGAAAAAATTAAAAAAGTAAGCTTCTATCTGAATTAGAAGTCATTATAGCGAAAAATTCACCTTATTTGTTGAATGACCCTCGTAATTAACTCATAGCTGGAAGGAGGAGAGGTATATTTCTACCCTTCTTTAATGTAGTTGCTCATAAGTGAATATAACGAACACGAATGGAATAAGAACTCGGTTCTTTGATTAACCATTATCCATTTCACCACCTGCATCCATACAGAATTCTGTTCTACAAAGTTTCAGTTCTTTAGAAAGCTGTCTAAATGAAATTTTCCTTCTTATCATTGAAATACGGAGGACATTAGGATAATTAGCGGCGGAGAATGTGGTTTGGGCGGTGGACGTAATAGTGGGCCCAGTGCGTTGCCTTGTCCATAGCTTACGATAATATGTTAGTCGGCCCTGCCTGGTATTAAGGTGATAACTTCTTGATGTGGAGGAATATCCTGTCCTACCCAGGAATGGGTATGGCCCGGGTTATAAAAGACCTAGACGAGAACGAACTACAGAAAGCACTCGTGAGAGATTGAGTATGTTCGTGACTGTACGAGAGTCTTCGTCATAACACGGGAGTGATCGAGATTATTCGTCATTATACGAGAGTCGGCAGCCATCGGCCTTAGACGAGAGTTAGACGTCACTAGACGGAAGCCTTCTTCTCAAGACGGACGCATGCGTCCTATACAGAGACATTGCCTTCTTAATTGTTATTCGTGTTAACTGTTCGTTGGTGTACGTGTATTTGGTTAATTGTACTGAGGTATAATAAATCTCTATTTATATATTCTCAGTGTTAAGAGTTATTTCTTGCACTTCTGTTTATCCCCTCCCGGGATACAGCACTTTTCAAATGAATAGTCTCGTCTGTAGTTCTAAATTAATTAATTACTCGGACAAATTATCTTGTTTAGTTGGAAACAGGTTGAAAGTTGACACATCTGTACTTGACAATATGAAATCAATAGAAAAATTAAAATGTTTGCAAAAAATCATATATTTTATTGTCAATGACATTATTCAATATTTAGCTTTGTTCTGTGCAAAGGAAAATCTTGAATAGAATATATATTTAAGTATTGATTTTACCCACGGGGTGTTCATTAAGACCAAATTAAGTGAAGGTTGTTTACTTGACCTTCTTTAAAGTTTATTGTTGCTATTTCCTGTAAAAGCAATTCTTGTCTTTCTGCTCCCGTTTTCTCCCATTTTGTTTTTTTGTTCTTTGTACTCGTCGTTTTTATTTGTTGCTTTTCCTTCTTCATTTTCAATTCCCTTCTCTCATCGTCTCTTCTTCCCTTTCGTCTCCACCTTAAACTTCTTATTCTTTTCTTTCTCTTCACCTTCTCCGCTATATTGTCTCTTCCTCCCTTTCGCTACACCTCTTCCTCTATATCATCTTAAAAAAAAAAAAATAGAAAGAAAAGAAAATGGACTATGCAGGTTACAGGAATCTCAATGATATCAAAATTTGGACCAGGCAGCAGCTCTCTAATTGTATAGATAGAGAGAAGAGACGCATATATTGGCTTGGTAAGCAGCGATCAATGGCGACAAAGTCAAATCCAACAACATTGATAACCCGATTCTACTTAATGAAACACTGTGCTTTGTCGCATGATTTGCAGTTAAATTCTACTTACGAGTTCTTATATAAATGTATCGAGATTGGTTCTATAAACTATAACACACATCAATTCGATATTTAACCTCCTTTAATGTCGGCACCTTCTGAATCCGTACATTTTATTCAGCGTCACCTCCACTGATGAAACCAATCCTGGAACTTTTTTTTTGTGGGAGAATAGCGAACAGCTGCCTCACCGCATTCTCTTGAATTACATTGACGTCTTCGAATCTTGTTCCTTTCAAATAAGATTAGATTTTTGATGAGAAAAATGTCACAAGGGTCAAAATCTAGGGAATATGGTCAGTCAGTTAAATCGCTTGGGCGATCATGTCTCAAAAGAGACATGACTGACTGGGTACAAGATTTTCCTGCAGTAGGTTGCCATTATTTTCTGCGGTACACAGATTATCAACAAAACTATAGAACCAAATATGTCCTGCTATTTAACCCATAGTTGGAGGTAGAAGAGAATGATTAATACCTTTTTCAAGGGTATTTGCGCGTAAGTAAATGCAATGAATACAATTGGAATTTGAACTCGGCTCTCCGATTTCTCGTTCTGAGTCACTATCCACTGCACCACAATGCACATTCTGGGGAATATGGTACTTGGCAAAAAACTGGCGCACAAGCCATGGTCGCTGATGAAACCTCTGTGCTGTAGTGTGACGACCACACTCTATACACTTTCCTCCTTCCAATCACGGCTATAAACACCGGAAATGAGCGATAACGTTAACTTAGTTCAATTTCTGATCCAAGCAAATTCACTCTGCGTACTTTAGCTCCGTTGCTATAGCAACCGCCCGGATACATTTTGATCAGATTTCGTATAATGTAAGTATGAAAGTAACTGAAAAATAGCAAATCCAGTAAATCCGATTTTTTGTCACACAAGTCAAAAAGAGCTGCGTTGACAGAGAGAAATGTATGTAACTCGGCAATGGCGTTCGAGTTTAAACTTCATAACAGCCAAGGAGGTGATTTCTTGATAATATTGGCCCGGAAGCTGATCCCAGTGTGTGGCACCATTGCTAGAAAACAACACCACGAATTAGCTTTTGTGCCTGATGAATTAAGTCAGAGTGACAAAACTATTTCAAAGTTGTCTATGGTTGTGCTAGCATGAAGTCACAAGTCATTGTGGCCGAGAGTTTGAGTGTAATACCCTTGTTCAACTACTAATCATATTCTCTTCCATAAACTGTAACAGCATAGTTCCAATATAAATCATAGGTTGGCGGTGTGGGTATTTAAGAAACACAAATATCTGAGTAGATTTCTGTAATAGGCATTAGCTAACCACCTAGAAGTCAAGCATACTTGAAAATAAACAACTATCAAATTACATTATTATGCATTTTTAACAATGGATGGACAGCCGTTACACTCTTAAGAATTTATATACATAATCTTTTGCTCTTAAGTTTTATTAATTTTTAAAATAGATATTTTTTATGTTAATGGTTTTCTCTAATATTTTTTATGTTAATGATTTTCTCTAGAAATAGATGTTAATTTGTTTTTATGCTACGCACTCGTGCTATGTATAATATAAGTTTCTAATTCCCTATCTCATAATGTCTGTTTTAAAGTAGGGGTGATTGAAAACCTTGTAAAGCATTTGTCTATAATTCTGAGATGAGGTCGTATTTACAGTATTTACATTATTCAGACTAATGTCCACATCTTGGTTGTCATTTGTACGACGTTTCGGCCGTTGTACGCTCTTAAGGTGGTAGGAATTTCGAACCGAACACTTTATTACAATCACTGGTCTTCATTCCTTGCGCAGAATTGCCTCTTTTGATAATCCTGAGTTATATCCCTCTAACCCTGCAAGTTACTTGTTTACCACTGCTGTAGCCTGTAATTGAACTCACAACACTTTTTGGGTCAAATCATAAAGATATCCACTGGGCAATATGTTTTTAAGGACAAGAACAACTGAATTTTTGGGACTTATGAACGTAATGTTCAGTATATGTTTTTTTTTTGCTTTTTGTTTTTTTTTACCAGGGTACATATTGCCATTTTGATGTTAACGGTTTACTCGAATATATTTTTATGTTAATGGTTTTCTCTAATATTTTTTTTTATGTTAATGGTTTTCTCTCATATTTTTTTACGTTAATGGTTTTCTCTAATATTTTTTTATGTTAATGGTTTTCTTTCATATTTTTTATGTTAATGGTTTCGATAATATTTTTTAAGTTAATGGTTTTCTCTAATATGTTCTTTATGTTAATGGTTTTCTCTAATATTTGTTTTATGTTAATGGTTTTCTCTCATATATTTTATGTTAATGGTTTTCTCTAATATTTTTTACGTTAATGGTTTTCTCTAATATTTTTTTATGTTAATGGTTTTCTTTCATATTTTTTGTGTTAATAGTTTTCTCTAATATTTTTTATGTAAATGGTTTTCTCTAATATTTTTTTATGTTAATGGTTTTCTCTAATATTTGTTTCATGTTAATGGTTTTCTCTCATATATTTATGTTAATGGTTTTCTCTAATATTTTTTATGTTAATGGTTTTCTCTAATATTTTTTTAAGTTAATGGTTTTCTCTAATATTTTTATGTTAATGATTTTCTCTCATATTTTTTATTTTAATGGTTTTCTCTAATATTTTTAATTTTAATGGTTTTCTCTCATATTTTTTATGTTAATAGTTTTCACTCATATTTTTTATGTTAATGATTTTCTCTAATATTTTTTTATGTAAATGGTTTTCTCTAATATTTGTTTTATGTGAATGGTTTTCTCTAATATTTTTAATGTTAATGGTTTTCTCTAATATTTTTTATGTTAATGGTTTTCTCAAATATTTTTTTATGTCAATGGTTTTCTCTAATATTTGATTTATGTTAATGGTTTTCTCTAATATTTTTTATGTTAATGGTTTTCTCTCATATTTTTTATGTTAATGGTTTTCTCTAATAATTTTTATGCTAATGGTTTTCTCTCATATTTTTTATGTTAATGGTTTTCTACAATCTTTTTCATGCTAATGGTTTTCTCTCATACTTTTTATGTTAATGGTTTTCTCTCATAATTTTTACGTTCATGGTTTTCTCTAATATTTTTTTTGTTAATGGTTTTCTTTCATATTTTTTATTGGTAATGGTTTCCTTTAATATTTTTTATGTTAATAGTTTCCTCTAATATTTGTTTTATGTTAATGGTTTTCTCTAATATTTTTTATGTTAATGGTTTTTTCTAATATTTTTTATGTTAATGGTTTTCTCTCATATTTGTTTTATGTTAATGATTTTCTCTAACATTTTTCATGTTAATGGTTTTCTCTAATATTTTTTATGTTAATGGTTTTCTGAGGTTTTTCTTTCATGTTTATGCTTTTCTCTAATATTTTTTATGTTAACGGTTTGCTCTAATATTTTTTTATGTTAATGGTTTTCTCTTATATTTCTTATGTTAATGGTTTTCTCTAATAGTTTTTATGTTAATGGTTTTCTCTAATATTTTTATTGTTAATGATTTTCACTAATATTTTTCATGTTAATGGTTTTCTCTAATATTTTTTATCTTAATGGTTTTCTGTAATATTTCTTTATGTTAGTGGTTTTTCTATAATATTTTTTTATGTTAATGGTTTTCTTTCATATTTTTTATGATAATGTTTTTTCTAATATTTTTTATGTTAATGGTTTTCTCTAATATTTTTTATGTTAATAGTTTTCTCTAGTATTTTTTCTATGTTAATGGTTTTCTCTAATATGTTTTTATGTTAATGGTTTTCTCTAGTGTTTTTTATCTTAATGGTTTTCGCTAGTATTTTTTTTTATGGTAATGGTTTTCTCTAATATTTTTTATGTTAATGGTTTTCTCTCATATTTTTTTATGTTAATGGTTTTCTGTAATATTTTTATATGTTAATGGTTTTCTTTCATATTTTTTATGTTAATGGTTTTCTCTAATATTTTTTATATCAATGGTTTTCTCTAATATTTTTTATGTTAATGTTTTTGTCTAATATTTTCCTCTAATATTTTACATGTTTATGGTTTTCTGTAGTATTTTTTATGTTAATAGTTCTCTAATATTTCCTTTTATGTGAATGGTTTTTTCTAGTATTTTTTATGTTAATGGTTTTCTCTAATATCTTTATATGTTAATGGTTTTCTGTAATATTTTTTATGTTAAGGGTTTCCTCTAATATTTTTTATATTAATGATTTTCTCTAGTATTTTTTATGTTAATGGTTTTCTCTAGTATTTGCTTATGTTAATGTTTTTTCTAATATTTTTTTATGTTAATGGTTTTCTCTAATATTTTTATGTTAAGGGTTTACTCTAACATTTTTTATGTTAATGGTTTTCTCTAGTATTTATTATATTAATGGTTTCTTTAATATTTTGATGTTAATGGTTTTCCCTAATATTTGGTATATTAATGGTTTACTCTAATATGTTTTTTATGTTAATCGTTTTCTCTAATATTTGTTTATGTTAATGGTTTCCTTTAGTATTTTTGATGTTAATGGTTTTCTCTAATATTTTTTACGTTAATGGTTTTCTCTAATATTTTTTTATGTTAATGGTTTTCTTTCATATTTTTTATGTTAATGGTTTTCTCTAATATTTTTTATGTTAATGGTTTTCTCTAATATTTTTCAAGTTAATGGCTTTCTCTAATATTTTTATGTAAATGGTTTTCTCTAATATTTGTTTTATGTGAATGGTTTTCTCTAATATTTTTAATGTTAATGGTTTTCTCTAATATTTTTTATGTTAATGGTTTTCTCTAATATTTTTTATGTCAAGGGTTTTCTCTAATATTTGATTTATATTAATGGTTTTCTCTAATATTTTTTATGTTAATGGTTTTCTCTCATATTTTTTATGTTAATGGTTTTCTCTAATAATTTTTATGCTAATGGTTTTCTCTCATATTTTTTATGTTAATGGTTTTCTCCAATCTTTTTCATGCTAATGGTTTTCTCTCATACTTTTTATGTTAATGGTTTTCTCTCATAATTTTTACGTTCATGGTTTTCTCTAATATTTTTTTTGTTAATGGTTTTCTTTCATATTTTTTATGTTAATGGTTTCCTTTAATATTTTTTATGTTAATAGTTTCCTCTAATATTTGTTTTATGTTAATGGTTTTCTCTAATATTTTTTATGTTAATGGTTTTCTCTAATATTTTTTATGTTAATGGTTTTCTCTCATATTTTTTATGTTAATGGTTTTCTCTAATAATTTTAATGCTAATGGTTTTCTCTCATATTTTTTATGTTAATGGTTTTCTCCAACCTTTTTCATGCTAATGGTTTTCTCTCATACTTTTTATGTTAATGGTTTTCTCTCATAATTTTTACGTTCATGGTTTTCTCTAATATTTTTTTTTGTTAATGGTTTTCTTTCATATTTTTTATGTTAATGGTTTTCTTTCATATTTTTATATGTTAATGGTTTTCTTTCATATTTTTTATGTTAATGGTTTTCTCTAATATTTTTTATATCAATGGTTTTCTCTAATATTTTTTATGTTAATGTTTTTGTCTAATATTTTCCTCTAATATTTTACATGTTTATGGTTTTCTGTAGTATTTTTTATGTTAATGGTTCTCTAATATTTCCTTTTATGTGAATGGTTTTTTCTAGTATTTTTTATGTTAATGGTTTTCTCTAATATTTTTATATGTTAATGGTTTTCTGTAATATTTTTTATGTTAGTGGTTTCCTCTAATATTTTTTATATTAATGATTTTCTCTAGTATTTTTTATGTTAATGGTTTTCTCTAGTATTTTTATGTTAATGGTTTTCTATAATAATTTTAATGCTAATGGTTTTCTCTCATATTTTTTATGTTAATGGTTTTCTCCAATCTTTTTCATGCTAATGGTTTTCTCTCATACTTTTTATGTTAATGGTTTTCTCTCATAATTTTTACGTTCATGGTTTTCTCTAATATTTTTTTTTGTTAATGGTTTTCTTTCATATTTTTTATGTTAATGGTTTTCTCTAATATTTTTTATGTTAATGGTTTTCTCTAATATTTTTTCTGTTAATGGTTTTCTCTCATATTTGTTTTATGTTAATGGTTTTCTCTAATATTTTTTATGTTAATGGTTTTCTCTCATATTTGTTTTATGTTAATGGTTTTCTCTAATATTTTTTATGTTAATGGTTTTCTCAAATATTTTTTTATGTTAATGGTTTTCTCTAATATTTGTTTTATGTTAATAGTTTTCTCTAATATTTTTTATGTTAATGGTTTTCTCTAATATTTTTTATGCTATTGGTTTTCTCTAATATATTTATATGTTAATGGTTTTCTTTCATATTTTTTATGTTAATGATTTTCTCTAACATTTTTCATGTTAACGGTTTGCTCTAATATTTTTTTATGTTAATGGTTTTCTCTTATATTTTTTATGTTAATGGTTTTCTCTAATAGTTTTTATGTTAATGGTTTTCTCTAATATTTTTATTGTTAATGATTTTCTCTAATATTTTTCATGTTAATGGCTTTCTCTAATATTTTTTATCTTAATGGTTTTCTGCAATATTTTTTTATGTTAGTGGTTTTCTCTAATATTTTTTTATGTTAATGGTTTTCTTTCATATTTTTATATGTTAATGGTTTTCTTTCATATTTTTTATGTTAATGGTTTTCTCTAATATTTTTTATATCAATGGTTTTCTCTAATATTTTTTATGTTAATGTTTTTGTCTAATATTTTCCTCTAATATTTTACATGTTTATGGTTTTCTGTAGTATTTTTTATGTTAATGGTTCTCTAATATTTCCTTTTATGTGAATGGTTTTTTCTAGTATTTTTTATGTTAATGGTTTTCTCTAATATTTTTATATGTTAATTGTTTTCTGTAATATTTTTTATGTTAGTGGTTTCCTCTAATATTTTTTATATTAATGATTTTCTCTAGTATTTTTTATGTTAATGGTTTTCTCTAGTATTTGCTTATGTTAATGTTTTTTCTAATATTTTTTTATGTTAATGGTTTTCTCTAATATTTTTATGTTAAGGGTTTACTCTAACATTTTTTATGTTAATGGTTTTCTCTAGTATTTATTATATTAATGGTTTCTTTAATATTTTGATGTTAATGGTTTTCCCTAGTATTTGGTATATTAATGGTTTACTCTAATATGTTTTTTATGTTAATCGTTTTCTCTAATATTTGTTTATGTTAATGGTTTCCTTTAGTATTTTTGATGTTAATGGTTTCCTTTAATATTTTTTTATGTTAATGGTTTTGTCTAGTATTTTTTATGTTAATGGTTTTCTCTAATATTTTTTATATCAAAGGTTTTCTCTAATATTTTTTATGTTAATGTTTTTGTCTAATATTTTCCTCTAATATTTTACATGTTTATGGTTTTCTGTAGTATTTTTTATGTTAATGGTTCTCTAATATTTCCTTTTATGTGAATGGTTTTTTCTAGTATTTTTTATGTTAATGGTTTTCTCTAATATTTTTATATGTTAATGGTTTTCTGTAATATTTTTTATGTTAATGGTTTCCTCTAATATTTTTTATATTAATGATTTTCTCTAGTATTTTTTATGTTAATGGTTTACTTTAGTATTTGCTTATGTTAATGTTTTTTCTCATATTTTTTTATGTTAATGGTTTTCTCTAATATTTTTATGTTAATGGTTTACTCTAACATTTTTTATGTTAATGGTTTTCTCTAGTATTTATTATATTAATGGTTCTTTAATATTTTGATGTTAATGGTTTTCTCTAGTATTTGGTATATTAATAGTTTACTCTAATATGTTTTTTATGTTAATCGTTTTCTCTAATATTTGTTTATGTTAATGGTTTCCTTTAGTATTTTTCATGTTAATGGTTTTCTCTAATATTTTTTTATGGTAATCGTTTTCTCTAATATTTTTTGATGTTAATGGTTTTCTGTAGTATTTTTTTTATGTTAATGATTTTCTCTACTATTTTTTTTTATGTCAATGGTTTTCTCTAGTATTTTTGTTATGTTCATGTTTTCCCTAATATTTTTTGATGTTAATGGTTTTCTGTACTATTTTTCATGTTTGTGGTTTTTGTTTAATATTTTTTATGCTAATGCTTTGCTCTAATATTTTTTACCAGAGTTCACATTGCAATCTTTGATGTTAATGTATTTCTCTAGTATTTTTCGATGTTAATAGTTTTCTCTAGTATTTTTTATGTTAATGGTTTTCTCTCGGATTTTTTATCACAGTTTATATTGTAAATTTTGATGTTAATGATTTTTCTATTATTTTTGATGTTAATGGTTTTCTCTTGTGTTTTAAAAATACTAGAGAAAGCCATTAACATCAACGTACAACGTATTAACGGAGCATACAACAGCCGAAACATCGAACAAATGGCACCAAAGATGAGGACGTTAGTTCGAATAATGTAAATACCTTGCAAAACTTATGATAAAAATTCATATCTTATTGTGAATCATTCAGAGACAACTTTCTTCGGACAATACTGTTGGAAATGTGGTGTATCTCTTACCTTACCCATCTTAGTGAAATAGATAGTGAGTATCTCGGGACCAAGACCATGTAGAGTAGGCGATCATGGCTTTCCACATCTTCCTATCTCTTGTCGCTTTTAATACGCCTTCTCCTCTTATCCTGTCTCCACCTTTCAGTAGCACAAGCCCATCAGGTATGTCCTGCGTTGCTTTCCCTTGTCTCTCTTCCCCACCCTCAATTCGTCCCGTGAGCATCAGGTTCTCCAAGCTCTCCTTCCTCATTACATGACTCCAAAACTTTAGTTGTCTTTTCTTGATGTTAAGTATCAGTTTCCTTCTCGTGTCAACCCTCTCCAAAACCTCGTTGTTGCTCACATGTTCATTCCATGGCATTCTCAGCATCCTTCTGTAGAACTACATTTTGGTTGCTTCAAGTCTTTCCTTCATCTTTGATAAGATTGTCCAGCATTTGCTGCCATATTGACGGGCAGACACCACATAACAATCCAGTACTCTCTTCCAGCGAAATTTTCCTGTCTCTTAATACTCTACTCAGTTTCTTGAATGCATGTTGGCCAAGCCAATGCGCCTTCAAATCTCCGAATCGCGCTTACTGTCCTCTGTTAGAAAACTTTCCAGTTGTTTAAATTTATACATCTGTTTGATTTTAGTAGCCAACTTGTAATTGATATTTTGGGCTCCTCTTTTTAGTGATTACCATGCATTCAGTTTTCATGTAGTTTATCGTTACTTCCTTCTTTCTGTTTTCTTTAACTTTAACCAAGGACAAAACTTAAATAAATTATATTTTCCTGCCTTAAAAGACCATGTAATATTTTCTTTCATCTCTCGAGTCTACACTTCCTCGATCGTTACAATCTTAATTTTTTAAAGTCAAGGATAACCTGTTGTCTATCCTACATATCCCCATAATCTGTTCTTATTTCCGCCTCTTATTCAACAACGTCCTTCAGTAACCTCTACTTTGAGTGACTCTTGGGTTTTGTATTGAGTGAATATTTAGCAAAAAGCAAAGATATAACTAATTTTTTAATACCATCTAAAATTAAGTTTCCGTTTAATGTTTTTTTTTTCTCCAAGCCAAGAAACCTTATTGCATTGTAAGCAAAGATAGAATTTTATATTGGCTGTCAGTTGCCTATCAGCAGTCGCAAGCATTGATGATAGGCTTGCATACATTCTTGTTTAATGTTTCATTATTTTTCCCAAGCAATGAACTTTTCTGAATCAAATATTTCAGAAAGTAAATACCTGTTTAAACACCGAGTCTGGATAAACTTTACTGGCTTCTCCTAGCAGTCATTACCTGAAGCAATGCTTAACAAACTTATCAGTCTTAGAAAAATAGTTTAAAAGGCATCTCTGCTGCAGATACTGATAAGAAGGAATGTATGAAGCTATAATCAATTTATTTTTTTAAATTCAAGATTATTTTGTTTTATAATACTGCTTATTTCAGATTCTGTGATCAGAGGAAAAAGCTTCTTTACTATCATATAATAATTCTGCTTGTTCCTTAGTTAGTTACTTAGTTCCTCTCTCCGTTACACGACCGAAGAAAGATAACACACTTACTCTCTACACAAGCTTTTCCTTCCCCTCTATCTTTTTATAATCTATACACGCTACACACCTCAGCCTTTCTCTCACCTTTGCAAAACGGAAGGGTAGTAAAGAATGAGAGAGTAGGAGAAGAGAGCCTATAGCATTACCGTATCAGTAGCAGCTTAAGCTGGTGGTTGTAGCAGTAATTATGTGTGTGTATATGTGTGTGTACTGTACAATATAGTAAAAATAGGTAGGTTTGTTATCGTATCCTGCAACCTAATAAAATGTCTGGCCTCTACACCCTTGGCCATTACTCAGTTGGTCTTTTCTGTTTACAATGGACACAGGAGCCATGATTTTTCAGTAATAAAAAAAAATAACATTTTCTATTTCAAAATATCTCACAAAATAGCGTACAGTATTTTGGTTATGATCTGTGCATACGCCGCTTAATATAATATAAGATTACAGTAAAGTAGCTTCTATGGACATTACTTTTATAGATATTTTAATAAAATATTGGAGTAGATAGGCTAAACCAATTGGAGTAGATAGGCTAAACTATCGCCCGGTTCACACTCCACCCACGTCTATTGAACAGGTGAAGAGGCTCATCCCTTGTTCCCTGTTTAAGATGTGGTTTCCGGTTTTCTCTTTTCCAATCTTCTTACTCTTTTCCATTCTTTTACTCTTTTTTTTTTTTTTCAATTGGAGTAGATAGGCTAAACTATCGCCCGGTTCACACTCCACCCACGTCTATTGAACAGGTGAAGAGGCTCATCCCCAGTTTTCTCTTTTCCAATCTTCTTACTCTTACGTAGCCCCCTGCGCATCAGTGGCGTTACCGCCTTGCTTGGGGTGATATGATAAAAAAAAAAAAAAAAAACTCTGTGTTATCGTTATTTTATTATCCAATACCTTTATGTTTGAAGACGTTACTATCATTTGTAGTCTGACAAAGCCAATTTTATCCAGGAAATCATAATCATCCCCCCGTGGAAATTTCATGGGTTCCGCTAGTAAAGTATTATCGCAGCTTAGGTCTGGAAATATGTTGAGTCGAGTATATAACAGTTTAAAGAAACTTAATTTTATGACAATTTTGTTCTAAGAGCATTTGCATTACTAGTGGTTAGAGTCAAGGTCTATATTGAGAAAGGCTGTTGCGAGATTGTTGTAACCCTAAGAAGTTACTGCGTGAGTAATCAACAGAACGGAGGTTTGGAATAGCATATAAAAGAATAGAAGACTCGCACGCTACGTAAAGTAGATACACTGCTAGTGAACTGCTAATCAGTATAATCACTCTACGCTTCTCTCCAATAGTGTCCACGTATTGAAGAGGATAGAAACATAGTATTCCTCTTATAGGTTAGTATACAACATGAAAATATTCCTTAATTAGAGGATTAAATATTCTTTCATTTTTATTATAATTCTTTATTTTTTAGTAATATTATTAAATGTAGATTATTTGGAGTAGATACACTAAACTATCGCCCGGTTCACACTCCACCCACATCTATTGAACAGGTGAAGAGGCTCATCCCTTGTTTCCTGTTTAGGATGCAGTTTCCGGTTTTCTCTTTTCTAATCTTCTCACTTTGTTTTTTTTTTATTTTTAATTGGAGTAGATCGACTAAACTATCGCCCGGTTCACACTCCACCCGCATCTATTGAACAGGTGAAGAGGCTCATCCCTTGTTTCCTGTTTAGGATGTAGTTTCCGGTTTTCTCTTTTCTAATCTTCTCACTTTGTTTTTTTTTTAATTGGAGTAGATACACTAAACTATCGCCCGGTTCACACTCCACCCACATCTATTGAACAGGTGAAGAGGCTCGTCCCTTGTTTCCTGTTTAGGATGTAGTTTCCGGTTTTCTCTTTTCCAATCTCTTCACTCTTATGTAGCTCCCTGCACATCAGTGGCGTTACCGCCTTGCTCGGGGTGATATGATTAAAGAAAAAAAAATATATATCATTAAATTTAGATTATTAAATGTTGTAACCCTAAAAGATTACTGCATGAGTAATTACCAAAACAGGGGTTGGGAACAATAATATGTCACCATTTACAAGACTCACGTGCTGTGTGAAGTAGATACATTGCTCGTGAACTGCTAATCAGTATAATCACTCTACAATTATCTCCAATAGTGTCCACGTATTTAAGAGGATAGAAACATACTGTCTCTGTATATAGGCAGGTATACAACAGAGATACTAGTATGTCAATTTAGTGTCATATGTAATATACGGTTGGGCGATCATGTCTCTTACGATCTATCACTCACTAGAAAGAGCATTTTTCCCACAGTAGGTTACCATTTATTTCTGCGGTAGACTGGCTGCCAACTAAGGCTTTATAACCCAATTAGTTCTGCTATGCATCCATAGCTGGAGACAGAAGAGATGGATTCATACATTCCTCAGCGGTATTTGTACGTAAGTGAATACAACGAATTCAAATGGAATTCGAACTCGACTCCCCGTTTTGTCATTTCGATCTGATATTCATTACACTACAACGCGCACCCTTGAGTAAGTATTAGTCACCATTGCCATTGTGGGAATCAACACTTTGGATATGAAATAGTTACGAGCTCCTGGAATATTTCTCCCCAAAAATAATATTAGCGGATTCAGTGTGAGTCCGGGTAAAAATGACCCACAGCACAAATAAATACAATACAAACTAGAATGCCTTTTATTAACAAAAGGAATGACATGAGTAGACAATTGTAATGGAAGGGAAAGACAGTAAAAAAAAGCTATAAGAAGAATGTGTGTGTGTGTGTGTGTGTGTGTAATAGACTCACATGTGTGGGACAGAGTTCAAACGTCAACAGAGGACCAAGGAAGCGAACGTGCCTAGTCGGTAGCGTTCTTTATTGACGTCGACTACACCCGGAAGCAAGAGTTAAGAAGAAAGAATATGAATGCCTTTCTATTGGCTTAAAGAGCGCCCCTTAGCAGGCCTTAAAGAGCGCCCCTTAGCAGGCCTTAAAGAGCGCCCCTTAGCAGGCCTTAAAGAGCGCCCCTTAGCAGGCCTTTTGACAAAGGCTTAAATAGAGTTATGTTAATTTGAGAATATAACAATGCAAAGAAACATAATTTTATGACAATCTGGTTGTTCTAAGAACGCTTACATCTCTAGTGGTTAGAGTCAAGGGCTATATCGGAAAAGGCTTTCAATCAGTTACACATGTTTGACTTTAATGAAAAAATGTTCCATAATTTTAGCTCCCATTGAAATAAAATTTATGCTTATATTTTTGACTTGAGTTTGATGTTGAATAATAAGTAAATATGAGAATTTAATTCTTGTTTTAACAACCAGCAGAACAACGATGTTATTACACATACAGGGAGTCCCAAAAAATGTATACACATTGGCTGTCATTATTGTGTTCTGGGACTGAATCTGCAAAATAAACACAAACAGTTTAATTATTGGCTATTTACAATTATCTAAAACTAGCAGTATAGCACGGCGTTGCTCGGGTGTAATGAAAGCTGTAAAACTAATCCATGGTCCTGAAGTTCAGACTCAGCCTAAAGAATATTTGTGTGAAGTTTGGTGAGAATCGGATAAAAATTGTGGATTTGTATAAAGGACATACAGACAGATAAACAAACACACACACAAATACCTTACCTTTTATATATATATATATATATATATATATATATATCGATTTTCTGCACTATTTTAAGAACTGCAAACTTGAAACTTTTGAATATCGTTTCATATGTCTTTGTCTATGAGTGTATTAAATTTGATTAAAATCGGACCACTCCTTCTATAACCCGATTTTTTCGATTATCGATTTTTTATATTTATCGGGGGTACATCGACACAAAACCTAGCTAAGAACACTCGCAGACGCTTATAGTACAACTGTGTAAATTTTCAAGAACATCGGTTCAGCCGTTTCGGAGTCTATAGGTAACGGACACACACACACACACACACACACACACACACACACACACACACACGCACACACACACAAAGACAAAGTTTCATTTATAAATAAGTTTAGATTTAGGTAGATATAGTCAAAATGCAGTGAAAAAACAATAAAATGATACATATAAATATTTTTAATATTTTTGAAATAATAAACACCAAGCTTACAATTATTTAAAATGCGTAGACATTTTTTTGTGACACCCTGTATTTCAACTAAAATTCCATTATTCTTATATTTTATTCTACTTTATTTGTTTTGGACAGAATATGTTTCAGCAGGATTTAATTAGAACAAATATACTTGCTATCATTGGAAAGTTTATTTCATGTAGAATAACATATATTAAATCCTCCTCGGACATTTGAGATAAATAAAAAAAAACTTACGCGCATTCAAAGAAGCCATGGTTTACTGCAAAAATCAACAGATTTCGGAGCTAGCTGCAAAATATGCAGATGTCTTCACTTTAATTAACAGAAGATGTCATGTTGCTAACAAGCAAAATGTTAGGCAAAGTAAACTTAGATAAAGCATATCTGTTTAGGTGGCATTTTGGAGGCAAGAAAAAAAAACGGAAATTTTGATGATGGACGGAAGTTCGAACCAACTGATTTTTTGGATAATATTTCAAATATGTAACAAAAAAAAAAAATTCAAAATATGCTTTTAGTATGCTGGCAAAAATTTATTTATATAAGTACGAGAAAAATCTATATATTCTTATTCTAATAGATTTTGCATTTGAGTTTTGTTTAATGGCATATCAACACCTCTGTGGGTTATTTAATGCCAAAAAAGTGGGGTTTTAAGGTATTTTTTTTAATGTTGTTATAATGAGATTTAATAAGATTTAATCAGATTTTGATGAAAACAATTTTATTTTTATTTTTTTGTATTTTAGAAAACTATTTTTTAGTTTTGTATTCAAAAATGTAATACTGGTAATAATTTTCTTCTTTCAAAAATGTATTATGGGAATAAAATTTTTTTTTATTCAAAAATGTATATTTTTCTATAAAAGTTTATTTTCACATATATATTTCTATGAAAGTGTATTTTTATACTTTCATAGTGTTTTGACCCCAGTTTGTGGGGGGGTTAACTATTTGCCCATAGCTGAGACCATAACAGGTGCTCCCACTCCAGGTCAGGGTGGACCTGGGAACAACAGCAATTAAGAGGTGGTTCATGCTCCTCACAACCTCTCAATCAGAGGCCTTGCTGATCGATGCAAATGCCCCGAAAGGGCAATAAAACTGAAGAAGGACTTGTACCTATGTTTTATTGATTATGCAAATGTGTTCGACAAAATACGCCACAAAGAATTGATGGAGATGCTCAGCAGTCTCGACATATTTGAGAAAGACATAAGTAATTAAGAATCTCTACTGGCAGCAAACTGCCAGGTAACGAAGTCAGCAGATATACAAAGATAGAAAGGGGCGTAAGACAATGATGCGTCTTTTCACCGGAGCTGTTCAATTTGTACAGCGAGACGATTATGAGGACCCCAGATGTTATGCCAGGATTTATAATCGGAGGCCACAATTTGAATAACATTCGGTACGCAGACGATACAGTGCTGATAGCAGACACGGAAAGGAAACCACAAGACCTCCTACAGAAGGTAGCTGAAGAGAGTAACAAAAAAGGACTAGAAATAAACTGCAAGAAAACCGAATGCATGTTCATCAGCAAAAAGAGGCAGCCCAAAATACCAAATACAGTTGGAAGATACTAAAATCAAGCAAGTACAAAAATTGAAATACCTGGGAAGTATCCTAACAGAAGACGGAAAGTGCGACACAGAGAACTGAAGGCGAATTGGCACGGCGAATGTTGCGTTCCAGAAGCTGAGTAAAGTATTAAGAGACAGGAAACTTTCAATAGAAAGAAAGAAAGAAGAGAGTACTGGATTGCTATGTGATGTCAGTTCTTCAATATGGCAGTGAATGCTGGACAATATCATCACAGATGAATGAAAAACTTGAAGCAACTGAAATGTGGTTCTACAGAAGGATGCTGCGGATATCATGAACCGAGCATGTGAGAAATGATGAGGTTTTGGAAAGGATGGAAACAAAAAGGAAATTAATATTGAGCATCAGGAAGAGACAGTTGAAGTTCCTGAGACATGCAATGAGGAAGGAAGGCTTAGAGAATCTGATACTAACAGGCCAGATAGAGGGAAAGAGAGACAGGGGAAAGCAACGGATAACATAATTAAGGGCCTAATCAGGTGGATGACGGAACTAGGGTTTCATGGTGTAACAGGAGAAGGCGTGCTGAGAGCCACCAGGGATAGGGAAACGTGGAAAGCCATGATCGCCTACGTCCTGAAAGGACAAGGCACATAGAAGAAGAAGAAGAAGAAGAAGAAGAAGAAGAAGAAGAAGAAGAAGAAGTTGTACCAATAGAAATTTGTTCGTATGTTTTATTGGAGACTCAACAACAAAAAAAAAAGCTGTATATAGTTTCATAAAAAGAAAGAAACATTTGAATTTGCTTTGACAGGATAACAGACTTATAATTTACTGAGAAGTTAAGCTTTTATATAAATATTCCAGACAGAAGGTATTAAAAAAACGTCTGTGATAAACAGACTCTTGAATGGCCTTGAATTTATCCGGTTTTCTTCCTCTTGCAGGAGTAAAGTTTCGAAAGTGATTTATTGTAAAATACTTGATGAACTTGTTTGTTATTCAGTAAATAATCAATTTTGACCTCATTAGTAAACTCTTCTTCATTATGAGATGTTAAATTTAAGCGTGATAGCTGCAAAGCTCTTCATCAATAATAAATCACTTGCTATTTTGAAATGGGAGGATAAATATATTTGAAATTAATCTCTGATAATTTCTGCCATTAATTGGTTGGAGAAAGAATTTCCATTCATCCCAGTCAAATAGAAATCTTTATAATTCGCATTTGTAATATTATTTTAGTAGCATCTGATAAGAAACGAGAGTAAATTACCATCTTTTAAAAAATGTTCATTTATCTCTGGACTCTGTCAAATTAACATTAGGTAAAAGTTGCATATGTAGTTTTAAGTCTGTCAGTTAAGTGTCATACGTGATGCAATCTTGGGCGATCATGTCTCGCAAGAGACATGACTGACTGGGCAGAAGATTATCCTGCAGTAGGTTGCCATTGCTTTCTGCGGTAGACTGATTGCCGACCAAGGCTATAGAACTTACTCTGTCCTGTTATTTAACCCATAACTGGAAGGAATAGACGGATTAATACCTTTCCCAAGGGTATTTGCGCGTAAGTGAATGCAATGAATTCAGCTGGAATTCGAACTTGGCTCCCAGATTTCTCGTTCCGAGCCGATATCCACTGCACCACAACGCACATCCTAGTTTTAAGACATTTTTCAAATAATCCATCTTCCTTTTGCAAAGATGTGAGGGATTCTACCTTCCCCCCTCCTGGGTCATGCATTTATGTATCCTTCTGTTGCTATGCACCACAATGCACATCTCCTGTAGCTGATGTGAAAAAACATGTGCTCTCCCATATGTATCCTTCTGTTGCTATGCAGATGTTTTGCGAATGTATATCGTAATTTCACCTGGGTTCGCTCTCCTATTCATGTGGGTGCATGCACCAACATTCTTCGAGGTTGGATTTTTTGCATTTGGTCAATTTGAGGTTACCTCCTAAGGTCAATCTTCAAGGCTCCTAAGTCTTTTAGTCACCACAGATTTACTCATCTTAAATAAAGTTTCCTGATTTGGTTTTGTCTTTTGGTATTTCTTAGCTTGTCTCATTAGGGGTCTGGTTGACATATCCATCATTGCCAATGGAATCATAGGAATGCAATGATGGGAATTTCTGGTATTCGGAGTTATATACGTTTAACGCTATACAATCTTTGCTCTAAGAATATATGTCATATCCTTACACAATACTTCTTATCTTGCTAAAAGTCATGAGTTATCTCTCTCTAACCAGACTCATTAAGTGTTGGGGAACACCCCCTTTTTTTTACACAATAAATGGACTCGTCTAAGGTGTACATATAATCCTGCCTACAGAGAACGGCAGTGAACGTCGCAGAGAGTTTTCTCGCTGCGACGGTATTTCTCACTGTCAGCTCTCTGCCTTCGGTCAGAGGGCGCTCTCTGCTTCTGAGCAGAGAGCACAAAACCAGTCGTGGTTCCGCCGAAGGGTAGAACCCAATATGCCAGGTACACAAAATTGATGCAACTAAGCAATATATCCTCGTTTAAACAATTCCAAAAAATAGTATATTACACTAGTCACTAAAAAAAAAAAAATTGAAATGCTGAGAAGGCATCAAACATCTTTTTATTATCTACTTTGAGGGCGCTGAATCTAAAAACGACCTTACTTTTTCTTGGTTAGCTACCGTTTTTTTTTATGTACAGAAATGCCTCTTTTTTATTCTTTTTTTTTTTTTGGAAAAACATTTTTTAATTTTTTTTGTATATATAATATTGACCGATGGCAATATTTCTAAAAGGAAAATCGTAGAAACCTCTCGATTCGTATTTAAAGTTTGTTTGTCTATAGAGAAACACTATTTTTCAATAACAGTCATTAAGTCTTTAAAAATAACACGATTGAATATACCAAGACCAACGAATATTTTCATCAAATCTAAACTTATTTATAAATGGAACTTTGTCTGTGTGTGTGTGACTGTGTGTGTGTGTCTGTGTCCGTTACCTATAGACTCCGAAACGGCTGAACCGATTTTCATGAAAATTTACACAGTTGTACTATAAGCGTCTGCGAGTGTTCTTAGCTAGGTTTTTTGTCGAGGTACCCCCGATAAATATCGAAAATTGATAATCGAAAAAATCGGGTTATAGAAAGAGTGGTCCGATTTTAATCAAATTTGATACACTCATAGACAAAGACATACGAAACGATATTCAAGAGTTTCAAGGTTGCAATTCTTACAATAGGACAGAAAATCTATAATATATATATATATATATATATATATATATATATATATATATATATATATATATATAAGGCAAGATGTTTGTGTGTGTGTCTGTTTATCTGCCTGTATGTCTGTATTTTTTTCAGCTTTTTTATTTTAGTTTTTGCTTCGGGTTTGGCTCTAAGTAGGTATAATTGTAGTTCTTAGTCTAAGCCATGATACCATTTACTCAGAGGACTTATTTTGCCTTCAAAATTCAGTTTACGACGAAAAAAACCTATCTGATATCGATAGCAAGAAATCAAAATTTGACTTACATCCATTCATTTTTCTTTCAGTCTACGGTTTCGCTTTAACTGGAAACAACTATTGCTTTTTAGTCCTTCGTGCCAACGTCCAAAGAGTCTGAGATCCAGGACCATGGATTAGTTTTAAAGCTTTCATTACACCCGAGCAACGCCGGGCTATACTGCTAGTCATTTAATAAAAAGTAAGAGCAGAAATAAAACTTTTGTAAAAACAAGAACTATGATAAAAAAAAAATTCTTTCTTGATTGTCTGTAGTGTTCATTATTATTTAAGTCCCTTTTGATACTCCAGCAGTTGTCAACCATCATTCGTTTGTCCCACCGTTCCTGGTAGCACACTTCTATTGTTTTGATATCGTAATGACCTCGTTCTCTTTGCTCATCACACATATCGCCGCAATTATCCGGAAATTTATCTAAATGGCTATGTAGGAAATCGACCTTAATACTCATATTTGCATATTACTGATAAAACTTATCAGCAGCCTTTGAGATTTCACTCGCCCGATCGACTCAGTCGATTAAAAATTTTAATTAAGCGATTAAAGTTTATTGCTTTACTCGCCCGCAGTCGATTAAAAATCTTGCAATGAAAAAGAAAATCTGAATCTTTTACAACCCAAAATTATTGGCAACTAGGTCCCACCCTTTTACAGTGAAACCGATGAAATGTAACCGCAGTTTCTACTCCAACAGCTTCTTTTCTCGCACTTCCTGCCTGTGGAATTCCCTTCCGCATGCTTGCTTCCCCGATGGCTATAACCTCCAGGAGTTTAAATGTAAGGTCAATAGACACCTCCTAACACACTAACCCTCCTATTCTCCCCAACTCTTCCCCTATGTACATCCTAACTCGTCTATCGACCTGTGTAACCCCCTGCGCTATAGTGGCAGTGGAATGCCTTGCTTGGGGTGACATGATTAAAAAAAAATGTCACTGAAGATTTACAAGTTACTTTACCTTACAATGACATTATTGAACTCTTGGCTTTTATCGTCCCGGTCAGTGTAAACATTCGTTTAATTAACGCTTCCACAGTGGAGCCAAAATGTCTCTGTCACCCAGATTAAAGACGCTCACTTGGAAAAATATTATCTTATATTTTCTCCCTTCTTCTTCTTCTTCTTCTTCTTCTTCTTCTTCTTCTTCTTCTTCTTCTTCTATGTGCCCTGTCCCTTCAGGACGTAGATGATCATGGCCTTCCACGTCTCCCTATCCCTGGTGGCTCTTAGCATGCCTTCTCCTGTTACACCATACGGAATAACCTTTCGAGCATAAAATAAACGATATTAAAAAAGTACACGGTACATTAAAGAAGAGTTGTTTTAACTCCACTAAAGGATGGATTGAAAGTTAATTTACGTCACATAATATGATGGGATTTCAAGCAATGGATTAACTTTATGAATATATCTAGATATGTACTGGTCAATTTGTCACAACTGGCTAGCAAGTACGAAATAGTTTTGCAAAGCTTAATTCTGCAGGAACGTCTTTTGAAGATAAAGTCAGATCAATGCTTTACCAAAAATCTACTGCGAAATTAGCGAAGATATTAAACCTACCATATTTCATTACTTAGAGAAAATTGGTTAAATCAGCAAGATGGCCGTTTGGGTTCCACATGCCCTGAGTGAAAAGAAGAAAACAGGTTATTCTTAGCTGCCAAATAGATTAGTACTTAGAATCGTCATTACAATTGGTTTCTAAAACGGAAATTACTTATGAATCAACCTAATATTCATAAAATAGGACAAATAATCTAAACTTATTTAGAAATGGAACTTTGTCTCTGTGTGTGTATGTGTCTGTGTTATTTTTCAATAACAGTCATTAAGTCTTTAAAAATAACACGATGGAATATATCAAGACCAACGAATATTTTCATCAAATCAAAACTTATTTATAAATGGAACTTTGTCTCTGTGTGTGCATGTGTCTCTCTGTGTGTCCGTGTCCGTTACCTATAGACACCGAAACGGCTGAACCGATTTTCTTGAAAATTTACACAGTTGTACTATAAGCGTCTGCGAGTGTTCTTAGTTAGGTTTTGTGTCGAGCTACCCTCGATAAATATCGAAAATCGATAATCGAAAAAATCGGGTTATAGAAAGAGTGGTCCGATTTTAATCAAATTTGAAACACTCATAGACAAAGACATACGAAACGATATTCAAAAGTTTCAAGGTTGCAGTTCTTACAATAGTGCAGAAAATCGATAATGTATATATATAAATGGCAAGATGTTTAAGTGTATGTCTGTTTATCTATCTGTATGTCCTTTATACAAATCCACAATTTTTATCCGATTCTCACCAAACTTCACACAAATATTCTTTAGGCTGAGTCTGAGCTCCAGGACCATGGATTAGTTTTAAAGCTTTCATTACACCCGAGCAACGCCGGGCTATACTGCTAGTTGATATATAAGAATAAATTAAATTAACGCTAAGAAAGTCAGTTAGTTAAGTGCCATACGTGAAACACGCTTTGGGCAATCATGTCTCGAAAGAGACATGACTGACTGGGCAGAAGATTATCCCACAGTAATTTGCCATTGCTTACTGCGGTAGAATGGTTGCCAGCCAAGGCTACAGAATCCAATCTGTCCTATTATTTAACCCATAACTAGAGGGAAGAGACAGGGACGGATTAATACCTTTCCCAAGGGTATTTGTGCGTAAGTGAACGCAAGGAATTCAACTGCAATTCGAACTATAAGAAAACATATACGGAGAAAGTCCTAACCAAACAGAAGCACATATCAGTTCAACTGATCAAAAATGAAATCTTTAATCCGTATTAGGGTCGGTCAAATATAATCCGAGATTAAGAAGATTAGACAAGATTCCGATGTGATTGTCGTTAAACTGTTTTAATATGTTGTGCCCCAAATCAATCAAAAGGCCGCCGTAAGATTAGGTTAATATGCGACCCAATAATAATTAGCAACGCCGCAAAGGTCATAGAGATTTGCTGAGAATTAATGTCATGACATGACGATAAGGATTCACTAGAGAAATGTTGATCCAGTATCAAGGATGTTGTTGATTTTTATCAATTAGAAACATTACTATAAAAAGAAGGAACTTTATAGCTTCTGCATCATTAAGGGCCTGTACAAACATGCTAGGATTTTCCGGGGGAATTTTGATCCAGTATCAAGGATGTTGTTGATTTTTATCAATTAGAAACATTACTATAAAAAGAAAGAACTTTATAGCTTCTGCATCATTAAGGGCCTGTACAAACATGCTAGGATTTTCCGGGGGAATTTTGATCCAGTATCAAGGACGTTGTTGATTTTTATCAATTAGAAACATTACTATAAAAAGAAAGAACTTTATAGCTTCTGCATCATTAAGGGCCTGTACAAACATGCTAGGATTTTCCGGGGGAATTTTGATCCAGTATCAAGGATGTTGCTGATTTTTATCAATTAGAAACATTACTATAAAAAGAAGGAACTTTATAGCTTCTGCATCATTAAGGGCCTGTACAAACATGCTAGGATTTTCCGGGGGAATTTTGATCCAGTATCAAGGATGTTGTTGATTTTTATCAATTAGAAACATTACTATAAAAAGAAAGAACTTTATAGCTTCTGCATCATTAAGGGCCTGTACAAACATGCTAGGATTTTCCGGGGGAATTTTGATCCAGTATCAAGGATGTTGTTGATTTTTATCAATTAGAAACATTACTATAAAAAGAAAGAACTTTATAGCTTCTGCATCATTAAGGGCCTGTACAAACATGCTAGGATTTTCCGGGGGAATTTTGATCCAGTATCAAGGATGTTGTTGATTTTTATCAATTAGAAACATTACTATAAAAAGAAGGAACTTTATAGCTTCTGCATCATTAAGGGCCTGTACAAACATGCTAGGATTCTTCCGGGGGAATTTTGATCCAGTATCAAGGATGTTGCTGATTTTTATCAATTAGAAACATTACTATAAAAAGAAGGAACTTTATACCTTCTGCATCATTAAGGGCCTGTACAAACATGCTAGGATTTTCCGGGGGAATTTTGATCTAGTATCAAGGATGTTGCTGATTTTTATCAATTAGAAACATTACTATAAAAAGAAAGAACTTTATAGCTTCTGCATCATTAAGGGCCTGTACAAACATGCTAGGATTTTCCGGGGGAATTTTGATCCAGTATCAAGGATGTTGCTGATTTTCATCAATTAGAAACATTACTATAAAAAGAAGGAACTTTATAGCTTCTGCATCATTAAGGGCCTGTACAAACATGCTAGGATTTTCCGGGGGAATTTTGATCCAGTATCAAGGACGTTGCTGATTTTTATCAATTAGAAACATTACTATAAAAAGAAGGAACTTTATAGCTTCTGCATCATTAAGGGCCTGTACAAACATGCTAGGATTTTCTGGGGGAATTTTGATCTAGTATCAAGGATGTTGCTGATTTTTATCAATTAGAAACATTACTATAAAAAGAAAGAACTTTATAGCTTCTGCATCATTAAGGGCCTGTACAAACATGCTAGGATTTTCCGGGGGAATTTTGATCCAGTATCAAGGATGTTGCTGATTTTCATCAATTAGAAACATTACTATAAAAAGAAGGAACTTTATAGCTTCTGCATCATTAAGGGCCTGTACAAACATGCTAGGATTTTCCGGGGGAATTTTGATCCAGTATCAAGGACGTTGCTGATTTTTATCAATTAGAAACATTACTATAAAAAGAAAGAACTTTATAGCTTCTGCATCATTAAGGGCCTGTACAAACATGCTAGGATTTTCCGGGGGAATTTTGATCCAGTATCAAGGATGTTGCTGATTTTCATCAATTAGAAACATTACTATAAAAAGAAGGAACTTTATAGCTTCTGCATCATTAAGGGCCTGTACAAACATGCTAGGATTTTCCGGGGGAATTTTGATCCAGTATCAAGGACGTTGCTGATTTTTATCAATTAGAAACATTACTATAAAAAGAAAGAACTTTATAGCTTCTGCATCATTAAGGGCCTGTACAAACATGCTAGGATTTTCCGGGGGAATTTTGATCTAGTATCAAGGATGTTGCTGATTTTTATCAATTAGAAACATTACTATAAAAAGAAAGAACTTTATAGCTTCTGCATCATTAAGGGCCTGTACAAACAGGCTAGGATTTTCCGGGGGAATTTTGATCCAGTATCAAGGATGTTGCTGATTTTTATCAATTAGAAACATTACTATAAAAAGAAGGAACTTTATAGCTTCTGCATCATTAAGGGCCTGTACAAACATGCTAGAAATTTCCGGGGGAATTTTGATCCAGTATCAAGGATGTTGCTGATTTTTATCAATTAGAAACATTACTATAAAAAGAAGGAACTTTATAGCTTCTGCATCATTAAGGGCCTGTACAAACATGCTAGGATTTTCCGGGGGAATTTTGATCCAGTATCAAGGATGTTGCTGATTTTTATCAATTAGAAACATTACTATAAAAAGAAGGAACTTTATAGCTTCTGCATCATTAAGGGCTTGTACAAACATGCTAGGATTTTCCGGGGAATTTTGATCCAGTATCAAGGTCGATACTATTTTCTCATTAATTATATTTCTATTATAACAGAGGATTTTATACATAATCAGTTAGCTTTATACATGATCAGGGCAGTTTTTGAAAATGTCGATGTAGATGACCTACTATCATTTATAAAGGAAGTAAGTATATACTATAAAATATGAGCAGTCGACTTTTTATTAACCTATCTATGTATTTTTTGTTTCTTTTTATCATTTGACCTCAAGGAGGACAGAACCACTACTGGTGCAGAAGGGGTTACAGTTAGAGTAAAAAACAAGGCATGAGATGAATGGGAATCAAGTAGATAGAATATGGCAATTGACGTTGCATTTAAACTTTTGGCGATTGTAGCTGTCATGGAAGCAAGCAAACTGCAGGGAGTTCCAAAAACGGAAAGTGCGAGAAAAGAAACTTTTAGAGTAGAAGAGGCGTTAAATTCAATTATTTTGACTGTAAATGGGTGGGACCTGAATGCCAATTTAGTAGCACGAGAAAATAAATGTCTTTCCATATCTATAAATAACAAACGCACTGTTTCTTATATTTAAATGAAAATCTTTTTCACAACTAACATTGCCTGATGATGAGGTAGAAATCTCGAAACAGAAATTTCCGTGTAGCAATGTATTTTTAATTAAAAAACAAATTATTTATTGAGCACTTTTTTTAAAATAAGGAAATGCCGGAGAACTCGGAATTATAAAACTGTTGCTTCTCTTTACCTGGATGGATGGATGGATGGATCTATCTATCTATCTATCTATCTATCTATCTATCTATCTATCTATCTATCTATCTATCAGTCTGTTCATATCTATCTATCTATCTATCTATCTATCTATCTATCTATCTCAGTCTGTTCATATCTATCTATCTATCTATCTATCTATCTATCTATCTATCTATCTATCTATCTCAGTCATTCATATCTATCTATCTATCTATCTATCTATCTATCTATCTCAGTCTATCTATCTATCTATCTATCTATCTATCTATCTATCTATCTATCTCATTCATTCATATCTATCTATCTATCTATCTATCTATCTATCTATCTATCTATCTATCTCAGTCTGTTCATATCTATCTATCCATCCATCTATCTATCTATCTATCTATCTATCTATCTATCTATCTATCTATCTATCTATCTATCTATCTCAGTCTGTTCACTTATCTATCTATCTATCTATCTATCTATCTATCTATCTATCTATCTATCTGTCTGTTCATATCTATCTATCTATCTATCTATCTATCTATCTATCTATCTATCTATCTATCTATCTATCTATCTCAGTCTGTTCTATCTATCTATCTATCTATCTATCTATCTATCTATCTATCTCAGTCTGTTCTTATCTATCTATCTATCTATCTATCTATCTATCTATCTATCTATCTATCTATCTATCTATCTCATTCATTCATATCTATCTATCTATCTATCTATCTATCTATCTATCTATCTATCTATCTATCTATCTTAGTCTGTTCATATCTATCTATCTATCTATCTATCTATCTATCTATCTATCTATCTATCTATCTATCTATCTATCTATCTATCTATCTATCTGTCTGTTCATATCTATCTATCTATTTATCTCAGTCTGTTCATATCTATCTATCTATCTATCTATCTATCTATCTATCTATCTATCTCAGTTTGTTCATATCTATCTATCTATCTATCTATCTATCTATCTATCTATCTCAGTCTGTTCATATCTATCTATCTATCTATCTATCTATCTATCTATCTATCTATCTCAGTCTGTTCATATCTATCTATCTATCTATCTATCTATCTATCTATCTATCTATCTATCTATCTATCTATCTCAGTCTGTTCATATCTATCTATCTATCTATCTATCTATCTATCTATCTATCTATCTCAGTCTGTTCATATCTATCTATCTATCTATCTATCTATCTATCTATCTATCTATCTATCTATCTCATAACAGATAGAAATGTTAAACGAAAAATTTAAAACAATTGACCTCATAATCTCTAATAACCCTTCAACCACACAACTAAATCTTTTACAGAAAACCAATGTATTGTATCAATTTACATCTCTGATAAACCCACTACATATATTGGTTTTACTACAACCAAGCTCTCCCGTACATTTACCTGCCACCTTTCTGATTATAGCTCAATTAAACAACGTTTATTAGAAAAAACATAGCCATGTAGGTAATATTAGACAGATTTTAGTCAACAATACAATAAGAGTCACTCATACACACAGTAAAAAGAACCTTCAGATATTGGAGGCCATTTACATTAAATCAAAACAAAATGTTTGTTACGTAAGCTAACATCTGGGCTTAGAATTTTTTCTCATTCTCTGTTTTAAAGGTTCGAAGAATGCATGCTTTAAAATGACATGTTGAAAATGGCTATTTCCCCACTAAGTTTTGTATGAATTTACAGTTATATATATATATATATATATATATATATATGAGAGAGAGAGAGAGAGAGAGAGAGAGAGAGAGAGAGAGCTCAACACATGATTAAAAAGTCATAAATCCAGAATTTATTTTGGAAATTTTAAAAATTACAAATTTTTTCTTCATATCCAAAAAATCAAAATCAAGTCAGTCAACCATATTCCTCATTCTTTGTTTATAAGGGGTCGAAGAATGCATGCCTTAAAATGACATGTTGAAAATGGCTATTTCCCCACTAAGTTTTATCTGAATTTATATATATATATATATATATATATATATATATATATATCCCTGAAACTGTATTCAGTCTCTTCATATGAACTGAATTGTTATCAGCGATGGATGTTTCTTGGGAAAGATAACGTGACTGAGTTTCTGAAATCAAATTCTCCTTCTATTGCATTGGTTGAATACTAAAAGGACAAGTCTATACTAAGACTTCATTTGCAATGAATCAAAGAAGTGACAGGTTTCCAAAAGTTGTTAGGGCAATGTGAAACAAAATAAAAAATGTCTAATAAAAGTTAAAAGACCATTTAATTTTCACTAAATATCTATATGCTAGCAGTATAGACCAGCGTTGCTCGGGTGTAATGAAAGCTTTAAAACTAATCCATGGTCCTGGAGTTCAGACTCTTTGGACATTAGCACAAAAGACTAAAAAGCAATAGTTGTTTCCAGTTAAAGCGAAACCATAGACTGAAAGAAAAATATCAAATAAGTTATTTTCGTCGTAAACTGAATTTTGAAGACAAAATAAGTCCTCTGAGTAAATGGTATCATGGCTGAGACTAAGAACTAAAATTATACCTACATAGTGCCAAACCCGAAGCAAAAACTAAAATAAAAGGGCTGAAAAAAGTACAGACATACAAGCAGATAAACAGACACACGCACAAACATCTTACCTTATATATATATATATATATATAATAGATTTTCTGTCCTATTGTAAGAATTGCAACCTTGAAACTTCTGAATATCGTTTCTTATGTCTTTGTCTATGAGTGTATCAAATTTGATTAAAATCGGACCACTTCTTCTATAACCCGATTTTTTCGATTATCGATTTTCGATATTTATCGGGGGTACTTCGACACAAAACCTAGCTAAGAACACTCGCAGACGCTTATAGTACAACTGTGTAAATTTTCAAGAAAATCGGTTCAGCCGTTTCGGAGTCTATAGGCAACGGACACACACACACACACACACACACACACAGACACACACACACACACACACACACACATACACACACACACAGAGACAAAGTTCCATTTATAAATAAGTTTAGATTTCTTTGTCGATGCACTTAATCCAAATTGATTGAACATTACAGAATAAATATTTTATATTCAAATTCAGGCTATGGACGTCTTGTAGATAAAAGTTTTAATCAGAGCCTGTACTTTACCCAACTGAAAATGTTCGCCATCACTCCATAAATACCAAAGTAATCGCGTCTAAAATTCTCCTTTGGTGGCCCATGGATTCTATCCTCAGTTAAAAGTGAAGAAGCTTTCAGGTGTGGAAAAATAAAATACAAATTAAGACAAGATGATGAAAAACGCCTTTTGTTATTACATCATGTAGAAAAGGAAATCAATAAAAACAAGTCAGAACAAAGTTTCGTTTTGCTGTTGTCGATACGAGAAAGGTAATTACTTTTGCTGTTAATCTGCCAAAGGCACCCGATATATCTAGCGCAAAATTGTCCTGGCATCATCAGTATAGACAACGATCTGAATCCGTTTTTCATCATGACACAGAATGGGGGATATTAAATAACTGAGCATTAATGGTTGGAGATCCAGAAATTACGAAAAGAGGAAATAGAGACCTTGCAAATCCCACACCACAAAAAGAGAAAAGAAATTAAAGGGAAACATAAAAAATAAAAAACCTAGAAATGATTATATATATATATATATATATATATATATATATATATATATATATATATATATATCAGTATTATATGGTCCTACTAGGTACCTTACTCAGACAAGATAATTTTCTTTAAAATTAAATTAATTACTATGTTTAATTCATAACTTATACTCTAACATAAAAAATTACATTATTTTAATAAAATAAAATAACCCACGCAATACTAAATTGCTGGGCTTAATAAAATATAACAAAGTATATCACAATTATTTAATCCTAATTCTGACATACTCATAGGTATTAGAAAAAAATCTATTGTTAAAAAAAAAACAAAAAACAAAGAAAAAAAAAACAAACTTAAATCCAAACTCCTGATTAAAATTAATGTTTACCCTTTAAAAAATCTAAGGTCCCACTATGTATCTTACCCAGACAAAATTAAAAAGTGACAAATCTAGATCTAAGTCATCCAGCTTCCTTTCATAACCCAAATTTAAAACATTTCTCTGGTTACATAATTCTAAATGCTGAATTGTTTTGACACACCTAAATGCATTTCCTTCAACAACTACTCGCTAATTTTCTATATAACCAGAAATTCATCTTATATTTTCAAAAACAAATCGTTTTCACCATTTATTTTAACATATCACCTAAAGAGGAACAGTTTTGTTCTGAAACATGAAAATTTTTCTCTAGTGATATTATGCTTTTATAAACTATTGTAATAACAAAATTACAATATATATATATATATATATATATATATATATATATATATTCGTCATCCACACACACACACACACACACATATATATATATATATATATATATATATATATATAGGTAGGTAGGTAGTTAGGTAGGTAGGTAGGTAGGTACAGAGGTTAATAACAAGCGGCGACAATCAGTTTCATTTTCGAATACAATCTACATAACCTAAAGATTATATTCGGACAGAGACAAATGGTGTCCGCTTGTTGTTGACCTCATATTTACACACGCACAAAACTCTGATATTGAGAAATTTTACTCACATATATAGCATACTTAAAATCTATATTAGTATACATGTACTGTTGTGGAGAATCTTCGTCGCCATGTTGTTGTGTCCTGGTTGGGCCAGGAAGAAAAGACACGGGAACAAGTCGGTAGGTTCAACAAGTTCATTAGAATAACAGAACATATATACAAGTAAATTTAAATTTAACATTGAGTTCTTCTGAGTTCGTCTCTATCGGAATTTACCGGAATTATATACCAAGTATTCTACGTTATATATATATATATTGAAAAACAGTAGCTACTCTGGCATGTACGCATCGCTCATTCAGTAATAAATTAGAGCACTCTGGCTATTGGGCATGTATAATGATAATATACACGCTAAAAAGTTTGCCTTCTTCTACCGAGCGCCCATAGCCCAGAAGTAGAATCGCCGACTGACGCCAATTCTGTCGGGTTTGAATCAGGGGTTAAAAGCAATCGGAGTCTAACCGTACTGATGAGCTGTGATACAGCGAAACAGATCTGTCTGCGGATGACTATATATATATATATATATAGATAGATAGATAGGTAGATAGATAGATATAAAATAGAAAACTTAAAAAAAACTGTACAAAATTGGCTAGCCACGTGTGGAAATTAAAATCAAAATATGGAAAAGACCCAGACATAACATGGAGTATAGTGAAAACAGCTAAGCCTTATAACGATGGCAAAATATGTAGACTATGCCAGGAAGAAAAGTTAGAGATTATGCTATTCCCAAACAAAAATGAACTATTGAATGAAAGAACGGAAATTATGACTAAGTGTAACATTACTAAAAAATATCTCTTAGGTTCATACAACCATGGATGCAGACGTTATAATTTCTTGTAATTTTAAAAATTGCGCGTTCAAAAATGCCCTGCCATGTGAACGTTCAAAAAAAAAACCCAAAAAAACAAAAAAAAAACAACAAAAAAAAAACAACAAAAAACAAAAGAACAAAAAAACGTTACGTGAGCGTTCTAAAAAAAAGGCAAACGGTAAAATCAGTTATTGAAAATCGCCTGAAGACACCACTCATGGTAGAAACCTAGGCCGCTTAATAACTCGTTTACAAATGGAATATATATATATATATATATATATATATATATATATATAGAGAGAGAGAGAGAGAGAGAGAGAGACCGAGTGAGCGAAAGAGATATAATTTATTGTATTTAAAAAGTATTATATATATATATATATATATATATATATATATATATAGTTGCGTGAATTAACGTATATGCACATATATATTATTCAGGTATTAATAAAGCAGTGCTTAATATAGAATGATCAAATCTATTTTATATATATTACTAAATGTACATATTGTCTAACGTAGGACAATATGTATATTTATTAATATATATATATATATATATATATTGTCTTTATACATAGGGGTATATTAAAAGTTGCTTATATGTTTATATTTTTAATATTTATATTTATATATATATTTAGATGTGTATACATGTGTACGTAGAAAAGCTCCTCATAAATTTGCGAGTGTATGGACACAATAATTGTACGTGGATATAAACAGATGAATGTATGTATGTATGAAGAAGACATTTATATGTGCGAACATATGCATGTGGGTGTGTGGGTGCATCTATTCGTAGATATATGTATGGATGTGAGGATGTATGTAGGTATGAAAATATTGGCGTAATTTGGGAGTATGTGTGAGAATTGTTAGCATACTTACATATATATATATATATATATATATATATATATATATATATATATAATACTATTTATACGCGCGTAAATCCCGTCTTTATAAAGAATATAAACGGACATGCCTCCCAGAACTACCCTACAAACGCGGGTGTACCCCAAGGCTCTATCCTAGGTCCTACGCTCTTTCTAATCTATATCAATGATCTCCCCGATACCATAAGATCACAAGTAGGCATGTACGCCGATGATACCACAGTTTACTCTCGCCTCGATCAAAAAACTGGTGTTGGTGACAAGGTGAACCTCGCTGCCGAGCTTGAAAAGGACCTCCAATCCGTGGTGGATTGGGATAAGAAATGGCTCGTAAGATTCAATTCTTCCAAAACGAAGCTGCTGTCAATTAACCACCACAGACAACCGCATCTCCCTCCCATTAGCATGGAACAGGCTTGCCTCCTAGAGAGTAAATCACTACGCCTGCTTGGCCTGACACTCTCAGCGGACCTCAAGTAGAATGACTACGTCGAATCCATTACTAAATCCGCAGTTATGAAAGTCGGCTCTCTGAGCAGGACCCGGAAATTCTTTCCGCCTGAATCTATCTTGCAATTATATAAATCCACCATCCACCCGTGTATTGAGTACTGCTGCCACATCTGGTCGGGTGCTCCTTCTATTCTCCTCGGGGTTCTTGACAAAATACAGCGAAGAATATGTAATGTGACTGATACCGACTTGGCTGACCGCCTGCAGTATCTCTCTCACCGGCGTGACGTGGCTTCCCTGTGCCTCTTCTATAAATACTTTCATGGCTTCTGCTCTGACGAACTTAAATCACTGGTGCCCCCTAGATGTGAATTTGCACGAGATACTAGATTGGCAACTAGGTTCCACCCTTTTACAGTGAAACCGATGAAATGTAACCGCAATTTCTACTCCAACAGCTTCTTTCCTTGCACTTCCCGCCTGTGGAATTGCCTACCGCATGCTTGCTTCCCCGACGGCTACAACCTTCAGGAGTTTAAATGTAAGGTCAATAGACACCTCCTAACACACTAACTCACACCCACTCTCTCCAACTCTCTCCCTATGTCATCCTAAGACGTCTATCACCCTCCTTCTGACATTTCCTATACCCAATCGCTCTATGTAACCCCCTGCGCTATAGTGGCAGTGGAATGCCTTGCTTGGGGTGACACGATTAAAATATATATATATATATATATATATATATATATATATATATATATGTGTGTGTGTGTGTGTGTGTGTGTGTGTGTGTGTGTGTGTGTGAGTATGTGAACGCAAGATTCGTATGTGGGCATGAATAAGTGCAAGGCTATTAGTATGTATAAGCATAAACACAGTCACAATTGTATATATATGCGGGGATGTGTGCGCATATGTGTATGTGGGTATAAATTAGTATACATGGGTGGGTTAATTTGTGGGATTACACATACATACGTATCCATGGAATTAGAAGTAGGCGGTTAATGACTTGGTGGTCAACATCTTCGCGACTGGTCTGAATACCCTCAACTGATATGACGCCAATGCCTCTGTCCTGATTCTTTTTTCCCCTTTTTCTTATATTTTTATGTTTTTATTTTTCTCTTCAGTTTAAGGAAATGATTATTCCGGCAAAAACTTTTGTACCAAGGGGAACGAATATTGTGTGGTCTGATGAAATGAGTTAATTTAGCTAAATGAAATGAATTATAATTTATAACCAATTTAAATTACGTGTTGAGTTTTCCTTTATAAATATCATGTTGCTCTGGATAACATCCATTGAGCTCTCTATATAACACTTAATATTTTATATTAAGCTGATCTTGTTGGATTATCCTCGCCGTTTACGGGAAGGTAGTATAAAAAACCTAAAGATATATCATGGCTAAAGTGCGGATAATTATCACAACTTTAGACATAACTACACTGCCTTCTGCTCATACGTTCTCATAGTTAGTACTATGATCAGGTGAACGAATTTTCATTTTTCTTACTGCCTCTACAGTGTAAACATGCTCGCCACGTTAGCAGTGTGCACCAAGGAGAAACAAAGAGCGGTTATCCAATTTCCTTGGTCTAAGTTCAGTCGGATAAAGGAAAATGTTGAGACTTATTTAAATTAAATAAAGCCGTCAGCAGTTCGAATAAATAAAGTATGAAGAATCCTAGCCACTTAAAAATGACGAGGGCGCTTCGGTATATAATACATCCCAAGTCATTGATTATGTGTCAAGTGTTTAAAAGTTTAAATCTGACTTTTTTTTTATGAGACGACTAGCAGTATAGCCCGGCGTTGCTCGGGTGTAATGAAAGCTATAAAACTAATCCATGGTCCTGGAGCTCAGACTTTTTGGTTGTTGTCACGTAAGACTAAAAAGAAATAGTTGTTTACAGTTAAAGCAAAACTGAAAGAAAAATGAATGGATGTAAGTCAAATTTTGATTTCCTGGTATCGATATCAAATAAGTTTTTTTCGTCGTAAACTGAATTTTGAAGGCTAAATAAGTCCTCTGAATAAAAGGTATCATGGCTGAGACTAAGAACTACAATTATACCTACTTAAAGCCAAACCCGAAGCAAAAACTAAAATAAAAGGGATGAAAAAAATACAGATATACAGGCAGATAAACACACACACACAGACACACAAACATCTTGCCTTTTATATATTATCGATTTTCTGCACTACTGTAAGAACTGCAACCTTGAAACTTCTGAATATTGTTTCTTATGTCTTTGTCTATGAGTGTATCAAATTTGATTAAAATCGGACCACTCCTTCTACAACCCGATTTTTTCGATTATCGATTTTCGATATTTATCGGAGGTACCTCGACACAAAACCTAGCTAAGAACACACGCAGACGCTTATAGTACAACTGTGTAAATTTTCAAGAAAATCGGTTCAGTCGTTTTGGAGTCTATAGGTAACGGACACACACACACACACACACACACACACACACTCACACACACACACACACACAGACAAAGTTCCATTTATTATATTAATTTAGATACAAAGTCTGCATGAAATGTTATATTAGAAGCTCTTTGTTCACTGTGTACTTGAATATAAATCGTAGCACGTAGTCATGCTTTTGAGAAAATTTCTGCAGCTTTCGAAAATAGAGAGAAGAGATGAAATTTATGTTGGAAGAATAAGATCAAAATAGGTAAACGTTCTGTTTTGATGACTTAAGCTGACTTATTCTTATATAACGGGATTCAGTCACCAATTGATGTAATAAACAGATTGGGAAGAGCAGAGAAGAGGTGCAGATTGATAGTAAAAGAGAAATGATTTAGGATGATATGAATTCGAGAAAATAGATTAGCGAAGTGAACGAAAGCGGTCGCTGGTAGTTAAGTCACCTTGGATGAAATTGAATTGGAAAGAAAGAAAGAGCAAGAGGAAAATAAACAAATGAAATAAATAAAGATAATGAAGATGTGTGCGTGTATGAGAGAGAGAGAGAGAGAGAGAGAGAGAGAGAGGGAGAGAAAGAGAGACAGTGAGAGAGAGATGGAGAGAGAGAGACAGACAGTGAGAGAAATAGAGAGAGATAGGGAGAGAGACAAACAGATAGACAGTGAGAGAGATAGAGAGAGAGACAGACAGACAGACAGACAGTGAGAGAGAGAGCGAGAGAGAGAGAGGGAGAGAGAGAGGGAGAGAAAGAGAGACAGTGAGAGAGAGATGGAGAGAGAGACAGACAGTGAGAGATAGAGAGAGATAGGGAGAGAGACAAACAGATAGACAGTGAGAGAGAGATAGAGAGATATTGAGAGAGACAGACAAACAGATAGACAGTGAGAGATAGATAGATAGATAGATAGAGACAGACAGACAGACAGTGAGAGAGAGATAGAGAGAGAGAGAGACAGAGACAGAGAGAGAGAGAGAGAGAGAGAAAGAATAAATGAAATATGTGTAAATAGAAAAAAGTCAGTTAAGTGCCATACGGGATATACGCTTGGGCGATCATGTCTAGAAAGAGACATGACTGACTGGGCGAAAGATATTCCTGCAGTAGGTTGCCATTATTTCTACAGTAGACTGATCGCTAACCAAGCTATAGAACCCAATCTATCCTGCTATTTAGCCGATAGTGGGAGGGAGAAGAGACAAATTCCTACCTTTTCCAAGAGTATTTTCGCGTAAGTGAATGCAACGAATTCAACTGGAATTCGAACTCGGCTCTCCGATTTCTCGTTCCGAGCTGATATCCTCTGCACCACAAAGCATAGTCGTAAGTACCATAATAAAAAAGAGAAAATGAAAATAGAAAAAAAAGATAAAAACCATGAAGATGTGTGTGTGTGTTTGTATGTGAGAAAGAGAGGTAGATAGATAGATAGATAGATAGATAGATAGATAGAGAGAGAGATAGATAGATAAAGAGACAGACAGATAGATAGATAGATAGATAGATAGATAGATAGATATACAGATAGATAGATAAATAGATAGATAGATAGAGAGAGAGAGAGAGAGAGAGAGAGAGAGAGAGAGAAAGAATAATTAAAATATGTGTAAATATAAAATAAATATAAGAAACATAAAAAAAACAGAAAAAAGACAAAAGATAGAAACGTAAATAAAAGGATGCTGTGGATACCATTAACCAATCACGTGAGCAACGACAAGGTGTTGGAGAGTATGCAAACATGAAGAAAACTTATAATTAAGATCAGGAAAATACGGATAAGATTCCTGGGACATATAATGAGGAAAGAGGGTTTGGAGAATGTGATAGAGCTTAAGAGAGACAGGGGAAACCAGCGTGAAACCTACTTGATGGTCTTGAGAAAAAGGATGGTGGAACAGTGTTTGGGAGAGATCGTCTTCTTCTTCTTCTTCTTGTATATTATGTCCTTTCAGGATGTAGGCGATCATTGATTTTCACTTGTCTCTATCTCTTGTCGCTCCAAATATCCTTCTTCTAGTATCTTTTTTCTTTTTTTTTTTAATCATATCACCCCAAGCAAGGTGAAAACGCCGCTGATGCGCAGGGGGCTACGTAAGAGTGAAAAGATTGGAAAAGAGAAAAATCGGAAACCACATCCTAAACAGGAAACAAGGGATGAGACTCTTCACCTGTTCAACAGACGAGGGTGGAGTGTGAACCGGGCGATAGTTTAGTCTATCTACTCCAATTGAAAAAAGAAGAAGAAAAGAGTGAAAAGATTGGAAAAGAGAAAGCCGAAAGCCGAAAACCACATCCTAAACAAGGAACAAGGGATGAGCCTCTTCACCTGTTCAATAAACGTGGGTGGAGTGTGAACCGGGCGATAGTTTAGTCTATCTACTCCAATTAAAAAAAAAATAAAATAAAAAAGAGGGAAAAGATTGGAAAAGAGAAAAACCGGAAACCACATCCTAAACAGGAAACAAGGGATTAGCCTCTTCACCTGTTCAGTAGACGTAGGTGGAGTGTGAACCGGGCGATAGTTTAGTCTATCTACTCTAATTGAAAAAAAAAAATAAAAGAGTGAAAAGATTGGAAAATAGAAAAAGAGAAAAATCGGAAACCACATTCTAAACAGGAAACAAGGGATGAGCCTCTTCACCTGTTCAATAGACGTGGGTGGAGTGTAAACCGGGCGATAGTTTAGTCTCTCTACTCCAATTGAAAAAAAATAAAATAAAATAAAAGAGTGAAAATATAGGAAAGGTGAAAAAGAGAAAACCGGAAATCACATCCTAAACAGGAAACAAGGGATGAGCCTCTTTACCTGTTCAATAGATGTGGGTGGAGTGTAAACCGGGCGATAGTTTAGTCTATCTACTCCAATTGAAAAAAAATAAAATAAAATAAAAGAGTGAAAATATTGGAGAGGAGAAAAAGAGAAAACCGGAAACCACATCCTAAACAGGAAACAAGGGATGAGCCTCTTCACCTGTTCAATCTCTCCCAATCCCCGCTCCGCCATAAACCTACTTGGTAGGTTTTTACTGCTTCTCCCTGTCTCTGTTTCTCTCTATCTGTGCCGTGAGCATCAGGTTCTCTAAGCCCTCAATCCTCATTACGTTTCCCCAAAACCTCAGTTGTCTTTTCCTGATGCCAAGAATCAGTCAGTTAAGTGCCATACGTGATATGCGCTTTGGGCGATCATGTCTCGAAAAACAACAAAAAATAAAAAACGAAACAACAACCCACAAATCAAATTATCTTGCAGACAATCAATTTTAGGGGACGGAGATCCAGACTCCGGGACCCACCATTTGGGTTAATCACAATTAAAAAATAAATAAATATCTAGAGAAAGAGATTATATATATATATAACCTTAAATAATTCCAATCATGATGGGCACATACCGAAGCTGTTAATGGTGCATAAAGTGGAATCAGGAAACCGAGTAAAAATTCCAGCCGAAGGTAATGCGTTTACTTTTGCAAAATACACTTTGAAAAAAAAAATTCTTCTCTTATCCCCACCTCAGCTAATAGATCGAACGGTATGCTGAATTGGGTTCCCCAGCCTTGGTTACCAACCCCTTTAGGAGAAGAGTAACTTTGAATTCCAAATTTGGTAGAGGGCAGGTATTCCACCCCATAAAAATAGCATAGTAGCACCTCGTAGAATGGAGAAGCAGTGGTCCTAGACTCTAAAGGGGAGTCTTATGATATGAACGAATTTGAATCATTGTTTTTTTTTTCATAAGAATAGGAATAATATTTTTTAGGAATAGGAAACAACTTTTTTTTTATAGGAATAGGAAACATCTTTTTTTTTTATAGGAATAGGAAACATCGTTTTTTATAGGAATAGGAAACATTTTTTTATAGGAATAGGAAACATCTTTTTTTATAGGAATAGGAAACATCCTTTTTTATAGGAATAGGAAACATCTTTTTTATAGGAATAGGAAACATCCTTTTTTATAGGAATAGGAAACATCTTTTTTTATAGGAATAGGAAACATCTTTTTTTTTATAGGAATAGGAAACATTTTTTTTATAGGAATAGGAAACATCTTTTTTATAGGCATAGGAAACATCTTTTTTTATAGGAATAGGAAACATCTTTTTTTTATAGGAATAGAAAACATCTTTTTTTATAGGAATAGGAAATATCTTTTTTTATAGGAATAGGAAACATCTTTTTTTTATAGGAATAGAAAACATCTTTTTTTATAGGAATAGAAAACATCTTTTTTATAGGAATAGAAAACATCTTTTTTATAGGAATAGGAAACATCTTTTTTTATAGGAATAGGAAACATCATTTTTTTATAGGAATAGGAAACAACTTTTTTTTTTATAGGAATAGGAAACATCTTTTTTTTTATAGGAATAGGAAACATCGTTTTTTATAGGAATAGGAAACATTTTTTTATAGGAATAGGAAACATCTTTTTTTATAGGAATAGGAAACATCCTTTTTTATAGGAATAGGAAACATCTTTTTTTATAGGAATAGGAAACATCTTTTTTTTTATAGGAATAGGAAACATTTTTTTTATAGGAATAGGAAACATCTTTTTTATAGGAATAGGAAACATCTTTTTTTATAGGAATAGGAAACATCTTTTTTTTTATAGGAATAGGAAATATCTTTTTTTATAGGAATAGGAAACATCTTTTTTTATAGGAATATAAAACATCTTTTTTTATAGGAATAGAAAACATCTTTTTTATAGGAATAGAAAACATCTTTTTTATAGGAATAGGAAACATCTTTTTTTTTATAGGAATAGGAAACATCATTTTTTATAGGAATATAAAACATCTTTTTTATAGGAATAGGAAACATCTTTTTTTATAGGAATAGGAAACATCTTTTTTTATAGGAATAGGAAACATCTTTTTTTTATAGGAATAGAAAACATCTTTTTTTTTATAGGAATAGGAAACATCTTTTTTTTATAGGAATAGGAAACATCTTTTTTTATAGGAATAGAAAACATCTTTTTTTTTTATAGGAATAGGAAACATCTTTTTTTTATAGGAATAGGAAACATTTTCTTCAAAAGAATAGGAATCATAATATAGGAGTAGGAATCAATTTTTTTTTTATAGAAATACGAATCATGGGATTTTTTAAATAGAAATAGGAATCATAATTCTTATAGGAATAGGAATAATTTTTTTTATAGGAATAGGAAACGTAGAAATTTTTAAAACTTAGGATGATTTCCACCTAATTATTTTAACAATTTTTTTTATTGCATTTTCTGTGATAATATTTATGTTAATCATTTGCTAATTTAAGAGCTAAAATGTTATGATCCAGATATATGGGAGAAATGTCTACATAAACTCCCCACTGATCACCAACTGTTTGCGACATAATTATTTTCCATTTGAACTCCACCCTGTTTTAACTTCTAAAGCCACCTCCACAGTATGCTTGACTGTTTTCAGATCATCTAAATGATGCTGACTGTATTCTTGAGGTCAAATCATGATATTGCAAATGGTTGGTACTTAGTGAAAAAAGGTGGAAAAAAAGACGAGATTACTGTCTATATAATTCAATCGGAAAAATCAATATTGAAAAAAAAAGCCAAGCTTGGTTAATATACAATTTTCTTTTTGTGATGTAATAGAAAACTGAGACGATTTGAAGGAAACAAAATGGCGGAAAGAAAATACGTGTCATAGAATGCGTTATCTCTATTTGTTTATGTTGTCTTTTCCTTATGTAAGAGAAAAATATGATTTAGAGGAAATCGAAAAGCTTGGTAAAAGAATACATTTTCTCTCTTTTGTATTTATTTTGTTTCATTTTTTTATCAGTTCTTTCCGCCATCTTTTTACATTTGTTATTCATTCATCATCCTGCCGACATTTTTATTTATTTCTCTCCTTCTCTTTTTTTCACCCTCTTTCTTTACTTCTTCCTTTAATTTAATTGTTTCTACTCTTTATCACTATTCCGGTGAGATTTTGCTGTCTTTTTATCAACATAAAAAGTTAATTCCGTTTAATTAAAGATACAAAACACGTTTTTTATTTATTTATTTGTATGTTTTTTCTACTTTCATTTTTAGTTGCAACATTCTAAGTCAGTATTATTATTAATTTTGACGAGTATTTTCTTTCATTTTAATTTTTAACTGCTTTTTTATCGCAACTTCCTGAGGTCACTCGTCAGCAGTAGCAAACAACACACATCAGAAATAACCAAAACAGATTCACGATTAGCTTCAAATTTGTATCTTTCCCTTAGGGGAAATTTGAAATTCTACAGAAAACTAAATCCTACTTTACAAAGGCGTACCTAAACGCTTCTCTTAATTGCTCTCGGTACCCCTTTTGTTATTATTTCTTACAAATTCTACAATTACTTCAGGGGAATCATTGCCATCGTTGTCAATAACAAAAACAATTACTTACTACTACTACTACTACTACTACAATCATGATTTTTGTTTTTGCTATTGTGCATTGTCTTTGTTTTATGTAGTACTGTTTTCCCCCAGGTTTCAAACACAGGTTTCATATTTTTCCAAAGAATACGCCAACAGATGAGGTACTAAGCAATCAGAGAGACAGAAAATTTAACTGTGACCGCTGAATAACGATACATTAATTGAAACCACAACAAATATCAGTTCAGCATTTAATCTTCTTCGAAGTAGTCCACTACTGAAGTCACACACTTTAACCATCGCAAACATTTCTAGAACTTCTCTTTTGGGATAGAGGGCAGCGGCATCGTCGCATTCTCTTGGATTTCCTCGATTTCTAGAAATATAATTTCTTTCAAGTGGGATTTGATATTTGAAGAGGAAAAGTCGCAAGGGACAATATCTGTGGAATATAGTGGTTGTCAAACCTGGGAATGTTTTAACTGGCAAAAAACTGCTGCTCAATCTATGGTCACATGGAATCTCTTTGGTGCGTTGAGTCGATCACACTCTGCACCCTTTCCTTCCAGGCAGTGCGATAAACAACGGAACTGAGTTATAACCTATAGAAGCAGGGTCGAAGTTCAATACGTGCTAATCGGCTTCAAAATCCAGCCGTAGATAAAGTCAACAAAGCAAAAACCCGTAAAAGCAGAAATGCGTGGAGGGAAGAGGCGTGGCCATAAAGGTTGCTTGAGACTTTCAAGTCTAGAATGTTTGGCTGAAAGACAGACTGGCTAACGACTGCCGTCAGCTCCTTCGCATGCTCGAACTCTCTCCGGCTGCCCTCCTGCTCCACACAGGCGTCACCACCAAAGAATAAAAATATAAGATTATATTTTTATATATACGTGTTTCTCGTGGTTTTCCAGCGGTAATATATAACAGGGTCCTATTTGACTTGTTAATATGAACTTTGAGGGATACTAAAAGAATTTCTCGAAATCTCATAAATTATAGGGGAGGGGAACAGATGTTTAAAATATATATTTGAAAGAATTTCTAAAAAGGAAACGTCTAAAAAATCCTTTCATTCATTTTTTAATAAGTCTTGAAAGTTTTATTCAACTCCAACAATTATTTGATTTTTCCAAGAATTTCCAAATCAATGTATTCATCATCACGCAAAGACGCTCAAATTCCCCGTACTAAATTATTGCCCCACGTTGATGCCAGAAGTACAAGATATTTAACCAAAATTGCGAAGGTTCCAAAAGGGATAAAATAATTATAATAATAATGATCTTAATAATAAGACAATTTTTTGACGATAAGATTTTGCTTTTATTAAGTTTTGTGCCTCTTTTATCGTGATGTATTAGGTTGTCCCAAAAGTTCGTAAACACTTGCAAAACATTGAAATTTTACTCGGAAAAACAACAAAAATTATTGCTCAAAATAAAAACCATCATTTTCCAAGACTTTCTGCCATCGATCTGCAAGCTTTCGGATCTGGTCAAAGTACCATTCAGCCGGCTTCGAATCAAAGAATTCTTGACACGCTTCCTCGACTTCATCAAACGAGTCGAATCGGTAGCCCTTCAGAAAGTGTTGCATTGAGCGGAAAAGGCCGTAATCAGGACTGTAGGCTGGATATGGCAAAACCTCAACGCCGTCCAGCTCTTCAAACTTGTCTTTGGTCTTCCTGGCGGTGTATGGCTTGGTCCTGCTGCATCAAAGCACGCTTTCGGTTGATCAGAGCCGGGTACTTTTCCTTCAACTTTTTGTAGACCCGCTCAAGTTCCTGACAGTAAAGTTCAGCACTGATGGCACGACCATTCGGAACCAACTCAAAATGCACGATTCCTTCAAAGTTTCACCAAACGCACAACATGACTTTCTTGCCGAATCAATCTTGTTTTGGAACCGACGGTGTCTCTTGCCCTTTCTGAACCCATCGCTTGTCTCGATTGTGGTGGACCAGATAGACCCATTTGTCGTCGGATGTCACAATGCGCTTCCAAAAACGCTCGTCCAATGGATTTCTGTGCAACTGACGGCAAATTTCAACTCGTCTGTTGGCTTGTGCTTCGGTGAGTTCGTGCGGATCTTGGCGCGGCTTTTTGTGAACAAAATCAAGTTGCTTCAAATGTCGGTGAATTGTCGATTTGCCAAATCCAAGCTCATCAGCTAATTCTCGAGTGCTCGATGAAGGCACAATGTCCAACCCGGTTTGCAAGTCTCCATCATCCAACTTTAAAGGCCGTTCCGAACGAGGCTTATCTTCAAGACTCCTGTCGCCAGAATCGAAACGCTTGTACCATTTTGAGATCGCCGCATATGCAATTGTTCCTTCACCTTCGGCAGCACAAATCTCTTCTGCAGCTTTTCTGGTTGAAAGACCTTGCTTCCAGCAGTAACGAATCAAAACTCGCAGCTCAACTTTATCAATTGTCATCTGAAATACAAAGGTGAAGATCACTATAAAAATATAAACGCAAAATTGCATAAAATTTCAATTTTTCGCAAGTGTTTACGAACTTTTGGGACAACCTAATATTATGCTGGTTCTAAGCTTTCGGCTCATATGAGCCATCTTTAGAGAGGTTACAGGGACGTTAACATAAAGACATCCATCAAATTTTATGGTGGATGTTTTTATGTTATGGTCTCTGTTACCTCTCTGAAGATGGCTCATATGAGCCGAAAGCTTAGAACCAGCAGAATAAAAATGTCCAAATGTTGGATAATTTTGTTTTTATTTTCACCTGAAATTAAAGCCAAAATCGATGTTTTGAACGGCTCATGATTAAACATAATAGACATTCATTGTTTGTTATATTTAACAATATATGTTTAGGAATATATATATATATATATATACAAAACATAAGAATTTTAATAAGAGCAACTTACGTTTTGTCTTATATTTGAACTGCTGAACTTAATTTGATTTGATTTTTAAGATTTATGCCCCTCAGATCATGTCTCTATCCAGCACCTTTTCTTTTCAAACCTGTAAACTGTGCCTTGGTTTGACTGTTCTTGAATAAGACAATGAAATATTTTCCTTTTGTCTTCCTCACAGTTTACAACTCTTTGGTTACGAATCAAGGCTAAAGAGTTCAGTTTACCCTGTTATTTTACTCTTGTAAATTGATTTGCATTTTCATAATTAATCTATCTCTTTCTCTGTATTCTTTACGAAATTTTCATCTGTGTTGAATTATATTTAATTCGAAACACCCACTTCTTTTAAAAGTTTTCAAATAGTCTTTGGCGAAACAACGATTTTCACTTTTCAACAATATAAACGCAAAATTGCATAAAATTTCAATTTTTCGCAAGTGTTTCCGAACTTTTGGGACAATCTAATATTTATCTGGAAATAAAGAAAAGACTTATGGATTGTTGTGTGATTTCTTACCTAATCGATCTTGTTTTGGAACCGACGATGTCTCTTGCCCTTTCTGAACCCATCGCTTGTCTTGATTGTGCTGGACCAGATAGACCCATTTCCAAAAGTGTTTACGAACTTTTAGGACAACCTAATATTTATCCGGAAATAAAGACTTATGGATTGTTATGTGATATCTGTCCTTCCATATGGCAGCGAATGTTAGACAATTGCCTCAACGAAGAAGGAAAAACCCGAAACAAAAGAAATGCGGTTCTACAGAAGGATGCTGAGGATACCATTGACTGAATATGTGAGCAACGACGAGGATTTAGAGATGATGGAAACGAAAAGAAAACATACTTAACATCAAGAACAGACAGAGTTTTTGGGACATGCACTGAAGAAGGAGGGCTTCAAGAATCTGATACTCACAGGGCGGATAGAGGGAAAAAGATACAGGGGTAAACAGCACGTGACATACTTGATGGGCTTAAACAAATGAATGATTAGAGCAGGGTTTGGGAGAAGTAACAGGCCAACATATATTAAGAGCAACAAGAAAATGTGGAGGGCCATGATCGCCTACATTTTGAAGGGATATACCACATAGAAGAAGATTCTCCTGTTCAGCGTAATGTTGGAGAAACCTCTGTTACTAGATAGTTATGTAGAAAGATAGATCAGTTAAATGCTATATGCGATGCATGCTTGGGCGATCATGTTTCCAAAGAGACATGGCTGATTAGGTAGAAAGTTTTTCTGTTGTAGACTGCCATTACTTTCTGTGGTGGACTGGTTGCCAACCAAAGCTACAGAACTCAGTCTGTCTTGCTATTTAATTCATATCTGGATATTTGGAAAGAGAAGTGACTGATTAATATTTTTACCAAGAGTATCTAAGCTTATTTATAAATGGAACTTTGTCTGTGTGTGTGTGTGTGTGTGTGTGTGTGTGTGTCCGTTACCTATAGACTCCGAAACGGCTGAACCGATTTTCTTGAAAATTTACACAGTTGTACTATAAGCGTCTGCAAGTGTTCTTAGCTAGGTTTTGTGTCGAGGTACCCCAGATAAATATCGAAAATCGAAAAAATCAGGTTATAGAAGAAGTGGTCTGATTTTAATCAAATTTGATACACTCATAGACAAACACATAAGAAACGATATTCAGAAATTTCAAGGTTGCAGTTCTTACAATAGTGCAGAAAATCGATAATGTATATATATATAAAAGGCAAGATGTTTGTGTGTGTGTCTGTTTATCTGTCTGTATGTCCTTTATACAAATCCACAATTTTTATCCGATTCTCACCAAACTTCACACAAATATTCTTTAGGCTGAGTCTGAGCTCCAGGACCATGGATTAGTTTTAAAGCTTTCATTACACTCGAGCAACGCCGGGCTATACTGCTAGTTTGTACATAAGTGAATGCAACGAATTCAACTGGAATTCGAACTCGTCTCTCTGATTTCTTGTTCCGAGCCGATATCTTCTACACCACGGCGCACATCCAAGATTGATACGTATGTTAAATACCCAATCTGTGTTCAAAGCGTTAAATGACATTATTAAAATTATAGACTTCCCCTTTCATAATTTTCATTAACTTTGATTACCCGCTTTTGAATTCACAGCAATCCAAAGGAACATTGCCACCCGCGCTGAGAATCACTGATTTAAGTATTTCTGGTGAGAGTTCCGGATTAAAAATAAAATCTTAATATTGTAAAATTTGTGTTTTGCAAATTCCGATATTCAGCATGATTAAAAAAGGATTGTCATGGGTCAGGAATCAAATCAGCATTTTACTGAGTTGTGCTTATATGTACTATTTATCTGCGTGGGATATAATCATTTTGCAGTATACTTATAAATAAAGCATTTTACTTCTTACAATATCAATTTAGATAGAATTTCTATTGTAATTTATCGCAAGGCATTTATGTTTGCATTGCAAGGAAAATCGATACCTGCTCGCTTATTAAAGCAGAAATGGCTATTGGGATATGAATGCGCAACATTAAATTAAACTCTGTCTTCCGTGTGGTGCTCTTTTTTTTATTTCTATTGCATTTTTAATCAATAGATTCTGGAATCTTTCAGAAAAATAGAACTGAATTCATCTTGCTTGGTTAGAGCAGATGTTTTCGTTTATTTCAGACAATGAACGATACAGATTGAAAAAAAAAAAGATTTCTTGCTTTTTATGTACTTACATATGTCATTTTTCTTTTTGATGGATACATATATAAGTTCGAGTTTGAATTTTGTTTAACGGCATAGCAACCTCTGTGGTTTATTTAATGCCAATAAGATGGGGTTTTAAGGTATTTTTTAATGTTCAGTTATATTATTGATTTAGTCAGATTTTAATGAAATTTTTTGTTTTTAATCTTTTTTATTTTAGAAAACTGAAAATATCTTCTAATTTTGTATTAAAAAAGTTTTGCTGAGAAGAATTATTTCTTCAAAAATGTATATTTTTCTATAAAAGTCTATTTTTATGCATATATTTCTATAAAAGTGTATTTTTATACTTTCATAGTATTTTAACCGCAATTTGGGGGTTAACTATTTGCCCATAGCTGGGACTCTAACAAGTGCTACCACTCCGGGTTAGAGTGAACCTGAGAACAACAATAATTAAGAGGTGGTTCCATGCTCCTCACAACCTTCCAATCAGAGGCCTTGCTGCCGGATGCAGTTTACCGTTATGCACAGGAACAACATATATAAGACGGTACGATGCAGCAAATACTATATGAAAGGACAGGAAAATAATATAAAAAATCACTGGTCATATTGTTATATACTGCCGCTGGATCTAGAAAAAAACAAAAACAAAAACAACGAGGAACTTCTTCTTCTTCTATGTACCCTGTCCCTTCAGAACGTAGGCGATCATGGTTCTCCATGTCTCCCTATCCCTTGTGGCTCTTAGTATGTTTGCTCCTGGTAACCCCCGCTCCGTCATCCACCTGATAAAACCCTGAAAATATGTTATCCGCTGCCTTCCTCTGTCTCTCCTTCCTTCTATCTGACCAGTCAGTATCAGGTTCTCCAGGCTCTCTTTCCTCATTGCATGTCCCAGGAACTTCAGTTGCCTCTCCCTGATGCTCAGCATCAATTTCCTTTTTGTTGCCATTCTTTCCAACACCTCATCGTTGCTTGCATGCTCAGTCCACGATATCCGTAGCATCCTTCTGTAGAACCACATTTCGGCTGCTTCCAGTTTTGTCCTCATTTTCGATTATATTGTCCAGCATTCACTACCGTATTGAAGAACTGACATCACGTAGCAGTCCAGCACTCTTTTCTTTGTTTCTAGTGAGAATTTCCTGTGTGTTAGTATTTTGCTCAGCTTCTGGAACGCGTCCTTTGCCATGCCAATTCGCCTTCGGATCTCCGTGTCGCACTTCCATCTCCTGCTAGAACACTTGCTAGGTACTTAAATTTTTGTACTTGCTTGATTCTGATATCTCCCACCTGTATTTGGCATTTTGGGTTGTATCTTTTGCTGATGACCATGCACTCAGTTTTCTTAAAGTTTATTTGTAGTCCCTTTTTGTCACTCTCCACTGCTACTTTCTGTATGAGGTCTTGTAGTTTCCTTTCCGTGTCCGCAATCAGCACTGTATCGTCCGCATACCTTATGTTGTTCAGGTTGTGGCCTCCAATAACAAATCCTGGCGTATCATCTAGGGTCCTCAAAATATTCTCGCTGTATAGGTTGAACAGATCCGGTGAAAAGACACATCCTTGTCTTACGCCCTTTTCTATCTTTGTGTATCTACTGAGATCGTTACCTGTCCGTATGCAGGCTGTTTGCTGCCAGTAGATATTCTTGATTATTCTTATGTCTTTCCCGAAAATGTCAAGGCTGCCGAGTATCTCCATCAATTCTTTGTGTCGTATACAAGATACGACACAACGAGGAACACGTATATATAAAAATATAATCTTATATTTTCATTCTTCGTCGGTAACGAAGGCAGAGAGCTGACAGTGTCATAGCGTCGTCAGACTAGTGACGTATGCGGTATTTAACAACCTTCCCACGTAAGGTTAGATGTGACACAAGGTCTTTTTATTGTGGGTCTTCCCGGCCATATAGCCAGGCCAAAAAATGTCTGTCTATTTTTCCCCAGTCGTGATATTACCCTTCGGCGGAACCACGACTGGGTTTGTGCTCTCTGCTCGGAAGCAGAGAGCGCCCTCTACCCGAAGGTAGAGCGCTGACAGTGTCATAGAAAAGTCAGGCGAACGCATAAGACCTTTTCCCTCTTCGTACTGCTCGTTACCGTCTTTTATAAAGTAGAGCATTCTATTCACTGGGGATGACAGTATGTTTTACTATAACATATATATATCCTTTTCCGGGATATATCAGGTTTTTATTGACCGAGAATATAGCGTTACTGACGGTTGAAACTCGTAAAATGTTTTGCTGAAAATATCTTTTGGAAAATTTCATTTCTCAAGTTCACTGTTATCGCACTTTCTGGTATTGCTAAGAGTTTCCTTTCTAAACTTTGTTTAATGTTGTGTGAAATGCTAACATTTTGAATATAGCATTAATTTCTCTTCTAGTTACATGTGCTACCCACCGTCTTTTTGTTACTGTTGAAATGTTTTGTTGAAAGTTATCAAGAGGTCGAGGTTTTGTTATATAGTAAAACTCTTTGTGATTGTGTAGCGCCAATATTTATGGTGTGATTAAGGATTGTCGTAAGATTGTCAAAAACAAAGCCGCTCTCTTTTAACCACTATAAAGAAACATTCCTGCCTACCATCAGAATGGATAACGCTATACTCCTAGAGAACAACACACTGCGCCCCCTTGGCCTCGTTCTCTCAAGTGACCTCAAATGGAATGATTATATTGAATCCATAGCTGCATCTACTGCTAGGAACATTGATTCACTGTATCCGTTGATTCAATGTATCTATTTTGCACATTTATAAATCACTCGTTCATCCGTGCATTGACTACTGTTGCCATATCTTGCCGGGTGCTCCTGCTATTCATCTTGAGGTCCTCGACAGAATCCAAACGAGGATCTGCAATATAATCGATCCTGACTTTCCAACCCGCCTTCAATGACTTCCTCAATGACGCGATGTGGCTTTCCTCTGTCTATTTTACAAGTATTTTCATGGCAACTGCTCTGATATTTTTTCCCTGGTTCTCTGATCACACTCGTGCTTCTAGATTGGCATCAAGTTTCCACTTAAATTAACTAAATTAACTAGAATGCTGAAACTATTTAACCCATTCGTGTGTCCCATTCAATTTTAGAGTGGCGGTTACCTAAAATTTTAAATCTGCAATTCTTAAGATTACCATTAGCCAGTAAAATAAATTAAGCAAAAGAAACAAAACAATTAAAGAAACTTTATGCAGTAATTGGTTAATTTAATAATAATAATAATAATAATAATAATAATAATAATATGGAACAAAACAACACATTGAAAGAATCCCTGGAAAACCCAGCTTAAGCAATATACAAAAAATTGTCTTGTTAAGTACAGCCCAAACACTAAGAAAAACTTTGTCAATGTAATGCTAGGGATGATAGGGTAGATATAAAAACATGAAATGGAGCCATAACGACACACCACGACCTGCTTTAGGTCTTCCCGAAGACTTGGTAGGTAGTGCGACCAAAGCAGAAATTAAAACATGATGAAAAATGACAATATTATAATAGAAATTCGTCCGTGCATTGAATACTGTTGCCATATCTGGTCGGGTGCTCCTGCTATTCATCTTGCGGTTCTCGACAAAATCCAAACGAGGATCTGCAATATAATCGATCCTGACTTGGCAACTCGCCTTCAATCTTTTTCTCACCGAGATGGCATCCTTCTGTCTTTTCTACAAGTATTTTTCATGGCAACTGCTCCGATAAGATTTTTTTCTCTGGTACCTCGACTTCAGGCATTTACTCATGCTACGAGATTGACATTAAGGTCCGATCTTTTTATCATCAAAATAGTTAACCACTTCTTCTGTTCTAATAGTTTCTTTTCTCGCACTTCCCGTTTGTGGAACTCACAGTAAGCCGCTTATACTGTATTTTTATCTATTGTATATCGGACTGATTGTATAAAAAGACTGTTGTCTAAAGACATTCTTTTATAAAGAAACGCGTCACAACGCAGTTTTCCCACTTGTCATTATATTTATAAGTATTTCCTTTCTTAAAGGAAACACTCGTTTCTTAATACAATATACATGATCATAGATATTTTAAAACAAATGAAAGAAAACGGTTAACTCAACCCCGTGTGGTTTAGCCCCACATAGCTTCGCGAGTTTCAACAAGAAGTCGTTAAATGGCGCTGGTAAACACCAATAAAAACGAAACAATTCCTGTCTTTATTCTCTTCTGTCACTTCAACTGCATGCCAAAAAGAAAAGTTCTTTTGGCATGCAGTAGAAGCGAAAATGCTAACCGGTACCTTTCCAGGATAGGGGTATCTCTCCTTTTAGTGACTTAACTTTTTTTCTCTCTCTCTCTTTCTCGTAATGTCTTCCTTCTTTTACACACATATTTATGTATTTTCTCTTTTTTCCCTCAGTTAAGACCTCTTACAGAAGGTAACTGAAGAAAGCAGAAAGGAAGGACTACGAATAATCTACAAGAAAATTGAATGCATGGTCATCAGTATTTTTGATTATTTAATTATGCAGTATTTACACGTTTCCATTACTCAAACTATGACACTTTGGCCTTCCTCAGGTGGTATTTGTTAGAATTTTAAACCAAATCCTTTATTTAGTCCACTAGGGTCAGTCAGTTTAGGTGCCATACGTGATACACGCTTGGGCGATCAGGTCTCGAAAGAGACATGACTGACTGGGCAGAAGATAATCCCGCAGTAGGTTGCCATTGCTTTCTGCAGTAGACTGGTTGCCGACTAAGGCTATAGAACCCAATCTGTCCTGCTATTTAACCCATAACTAGAAGGAAGAGACGGATTAATACCTTTCCTAAGGGTAATTGCGCGTAAGTGAATACAATTCAACTGGAATTCGAACTCGGCTCCCCGGGTTCTCGTTCCACTGTACCACAACGCACAGAGATTGTTTTAATTCCATGTGCCATGCAGTTTTGTTTTGTTTTTTTTTGTTTTTTTTTGCATATCTGAGTTTTAGTTAATTTCTCTTGCTAACTTAATTATCCAAGTTTTTTCTCTTTGCTCTGGTCAGGTATTGAACTCTTTGTGTCAAGCCACTTTTGGATCAATCAACAAATTATTTTATTTACTGGGCCATGTGTTCTTAGCAAGTTAATTTTTGGGACATATAAACCAAATATCGCAATTTTTACAAGAACTCATATTACTTTTTTTTGTTATTGTTGTTTTTCCATAGCACCCTGTATTACTGGTTCTCATATTGTATTCATCTCTATGCTTACCGGCTTTGAAGTTTTCGTATTCTGGAAAATATAAAATCTTAAGGAATTAGCTTGGAGTTTATCAATAAAAGAATCATGAAATTTCTTTCGGTTTTTTTCTTTTTAGATATGATTTAATATATAATATTTAATGGATATAAAATAATAATTTATCAATATTTAATAATTAATATTTAATATATATAAAATAATATTTTATCAATATTTAATTAATAATATTTAATATATAAAATAATATTTTATCAATATTCAATTAATAATATTTAATATATATAAAATAATATTTTATCAATATTTAATTAATAATATTTAATATATATAATATAATATTTTATCAATATTTCATTGATATTATTTAATATATATAAAATAATATTTTATCACTATTTGATATTATTTAATATATATAAAATAATATTTTATCAATATTTAATTAATAATATTTAATATATATAAAATAATATGTCATCAATATTTCATTGATATTATTTAATATATATAAAATAATATTTTATCACTATTTGATATTATTTAATATATATAAAATAATATTTTATCAATATTTAATTAATAATATTAATATATATAAAATAATATGTTATCAATATTTCATTGATATTATTAAATATATATAAAATAATTTTATCACTATTTGATATTATTTAATATGTATAAAATAATATTTTATCAATATTTAATTAATAATATTTTATATATATAAAATAATATGTTATCAATATTTAATTGATATTACTTAATATGTATAAAATAATACTTATCAACATTTAATTAACATTATTTAATATATAAAATAATATTTTATCAATATTTAATTAATAATATTAAACATATATAAAATAATATTTTATCAATAGTTAATTAATAATATTTAATATATATAAAATAATTTTTCATATTTATGATTTATTTTATGGCAAAATATGTTCATTTGTCTCTGTATGTTGTTTAGTTCAAATGTTATTGGACGTTTTAGGTGTGCAGGGTGACGCTGTTATCGCATGCGCAAAACAAAATAGTGATTTTCGCATGCGCAAAATAAAAGTTCGATTTTCGCCAAATATTGCGATGACCTCGGCGATTGTTAAATTTACATTGTAGTTTGTAGTAACGCATAACATGGAAAGAAAAATTTTTCTGCCTTTTTCAATTTCTAAACTTTTTATTTTCGATAAACCCCTATAATTTCTCAGTGCATGCCATGTTTGAATGCACCCGGGTACACATTTGTCAACGAAGAGTGTATTTTCGTCTGCTTACATCAAAGCGTACGCATATCGGCGTACGACTATCTTTATAAAATCTATAAAATGTGAAGTAACGGAAACCTGAGTAGATTTGCTGTTGCATTCATGCATACATACATATGACTCCCATATTGATTGATATATCGATACACGTTACAAGAAAGATGAAGACTTATATGCGCCTATCTGCGAAACTACGTCTCTTTTAACGGTTGAATGTCTGCTTATGAGAGCAAATGATGGTTCTGTATTTATTCATCGATATATATAGAATCGCCGACTGATGTCTATTCAGTCGGGTTTCAAACCTGGCTAGAAGCAATCGGATGTCTAACCGTACTTATGAGCTGTGATACAGCGAAACAGATTTGTCTGCGAATCTAAACTTATAGATCTATCTATCGCCCTATTCACACTCCACCCACGTCTATTGAACAGGTTAAGAGGCTCATCCCTTGTTTCCTGTTTAGGATATGATTTCCGGCTTTCTCCTTTCCAATCTTTTCACTATTACGTAGCCCCCTGCACATCAGTGGTGTTACCGCCTTGCTCGGGGTGATACGATTATCAAAAAATATTCTGCAATTTAATTCTTGGTCCACGGCGATGAATCAATGACGCTTGATCAAACGAACGGTGAATGCTGAAGGACAATGTTGAATGATGACGGAAAACAAACTCCATACACACAGCGGTACTTCTCAAAACCTCTGGGCGACTATTAACTTTTCAAATCATAAATGCTTTTCGTCTGGGACCACCCGACCTTCCTACAAAAACCAGTTTCACACAATTATTCCATAATCTTCCTCCTCATCTTTTTTTTCTCCTCGTCGTCACAACAACAACAACAAACAACAACAACAAACAATCTGCAACAAACATCTCCGTCTAAAACAATAGAACCAGACCCAAATGTAAATATAAAATATATTTTATTTCCCTTTTTCATGCAAAGACATTTTTGGTGACATGCCATGGGTTAGGAGGTTGTTTGTCAGAGTCGTCAGCACCCCCAATCGGGGAGATCCTATCTTACTCAACCGTACGCTTCAACGGTTGTGTCTAGACCCTTCAAAATCAAACCCCAAATTACTACTAAAGATTTTGTGTCAGCTTGATGTCACTTTCAGGCCATTGACAGCTATCTTCCGGTACAAACCTAAATATGAGACATGAACCTCTGACGTCGCTAGACAAAATAAAATCCAAATGCGAGAATATTTTCCCCTTTTTAGCACCTGGATGACATTTGTCAACAAAATACATTTCACTAAAATATCAAAATATGTCAGCAAGCACAAATACACTTCACTGCCAAAAATTTCACGATTCTCAAAAGTATCGTCAAACGAATATGTAACAAACTGTTCGAATACTTTCACCTTTCGCAGTCATTCGTTCTTGATCATCACTGCGAAAGTCGGAAGTACTTGAACAAAAATAACAAAATATGAACTATATCTATGTTTATTGGCCTGTGTGTTCGAGAGCCTTCAATAGCTGAATAGTGTATGTGGACATTAAACGGTGGCAGTCTGTTTCATGTTTAAACGCAATCTCTATGCCACGAATACGTATAAATTCGAGTATTGAACATTTTTTTCAGGCCAGTATAATTTCTACATAAAAAAATTACTCCATAGATAACTAGAACTATAATATTCAATAAACCAAGGAAGCTTTTGGCTTATATATATATATATATATATATATATATATATATATATAGTCATCCGCAGACAGATCTGTTTCACTGTATCACAGATCATCGGTACGGTTAGATTCCGATTGCTTTTAACCCAGGATAGAAACCCGACCGAATTGGCATCAGTCGGCAATTCTACCTCTGAGCTACGGGCCCTCGGTAGAAGGAGACAGACTTTTTAGCGTGTATATTATCATTATACACACGCTCAATAGCTGAGAGTGTTCTAATTCATTGCTGAATGAACAATGCTTAGATGCTAGTGTAGCTACTGTTTTGTCTACCATTCTTCTAGAGTGCTCAATCAGGGTGTGAAAGCGTAGTCATATATATATATATATATATATATATATATATATATATATATAAGTAAATTATCCTAGTCGGCCAGCAAACCTACCAAGGTTTCACCTAAACGGATCTTCAGGGAGGGTTGGCCAACCTTCCCTGAAGATCCGTTTAGGTAGATTTGTTGGCTCACTAGATTAATTTACTTATTCTGCTCTGCTTACGTATTGAGCGCTTTTTTGTTATTGATTATTCGTCTCGGGTTTTTTTCTTTGGGCTACGTACTGGCTCGGTCCAAATCGCTTTGGCTGATGTTCATGTGCTTAGCTCTTTCTTTTTTTACAACCATTTTTTCCTTCCGCGTATATACGCGGAGGGTTTTTCGAAACGAGTATAGTGATAAGTTTGCATATATATATATATATATATATATATATATATATATATATATATATCGTTAAAAACAACCGACAAGGAAGATTTGATTAAATTTTGATTTAATTTTTCCAGTATTCTTACATGTTTCTTTTTTGCTAGAGATAAGGAATGTAAAAATGTTCTATAATTTTCGATATTAAAAGCGTTTTCAGCCTAAAAGAAAATGTGTGTGTGTGTGTGTGTGTGTGTGTGTGTGTGTGTGTGTGTGTGTGTGTGCGTGCGTGCGTGTTGGGGATCACCCCTTTTTAGACATAAGAATGAACTCGCTTGATGTGTACATATAATCCTGCCTATACAGTGAACAGTAGCGATTATCAGAGTAGTTTAGAGTTTAGTTGAGTTTAGTTGAGTTGAGTTGAGTAGTTGACAGCCGGTAGTTGGTCAGTAAGAATATAGACTCATTACCCGGACATATTTCTTCACTACTATATTGATTCCTACTAACAGTATTCCTAGTATTCCTGAATTGACTAACACGTGTTTCAGTTTGTATATTTTTGTTCAATATAACTTATATTTTTTATCTCCATATCTGCTTTTGTTATTTATTATTTTGTGTGGTTTCTCAACAAGAATTCACAACAATATATATAAAATATATATATATATATATATATATATGTGTGTGTGTGTGTGTGTGTATGTGTTAGTCATCCACGTACAAGCCTTTTTTGCAGCTCATCAGTCTGACTATACATTCACTTGCTTCCAGCCGCGATCGAAACTCGATCAATTTGGAGTTAGTCGGAGTGCCTACTCCCTAAGCTATCAGCGTGTTATATATATACGGTGTATATACACGCCAGCCACCGGGAGAACTCAATTAGACCAGTGCATATTTGTATTAAAAAGTGTTCAATACAATTATATTGTAGAACTTTTGAATATTTTCTATTTGTAAACGAGTTATTACGCGACCTACGTTTTTACCATGAGTGGTGTCTTCAAGCGATTTGCAATATATATATATATATAAACCTACACCATTTAAAAAGCACATTCGGCAAGCAAAAAGAATCACTGACACACAAAGATATTGGATTACACCAAAATTCATATAAATACGGAAACTGATTGGGAAGCAAAAGTAGAACAAACGAAATCCCTAAAGAATGAAGACACTACAATAATACCTGTAAAAAACTTTGAAGTCGGCATGACTGAAACAACATTGCTCAATTAGTGAAAAACTTTTCCAAATTAACTTTATTAACGCTCTATATTGATATCGAGCACTTTATGACAAAAAACCCTGCTTGCCAGAAACGCCTCTCTATCAGTAAAACTACTGTAAAAGCAGCAATTATGCAACTAAGCACCATTACAATTCAATTCAAGACTATATACATTACCGGCCATAATTATTAGGCCACACCAGTGTTAAAAAAAAAATGATGTATTTAGTATTTATTGCCAAGTGAATACTCGTAAATGAAAATAGAATGGTTCTTTTGTTAATACTGCACAATAACATGTGCATTAAATGAATTTATAAATATTTAATAATTACCTATACTGCAGTTTCATCGATGAAGGAGGTGATTCGGACGAATTCATTTTTGCTTCCTTGCCTTGTAAAATCTTGCAAAGTAATAATAACAAAAGAACCATTTCATTTTCATTTAGAATCATATGGGCGGTAGTATATATATATATATATATATATATAATGACATAATAAAGTTTCTGACGTTTTATACTATTTGAAACAAAAGGTTAGACAAAAAGCTTCCATCAAACACCTATTGAACTTAAAAATCTATTTTCCTGAAAACCTGTTTTAAGAGAAACATTTTATAAATTATAATTGACAACAGCAGCTCAATCAATAAATACTGAATGTTTCCTTATATATATATATATATATATCTATATATATATATATATATATATATATATATATATATATATTGTAGAGCAGTCATAATAGTGCTTCACCTAGCAAAACTCGAATTCGCTAGGCATGGCTTGAGAAACCAGCTTGTTATTGTACGTTCTACAAAAAAAAGTCCCTTATGTACGCATATCACGAGTCCTGCAAGCTATTAAGGTCTAAGGAGCACTGTGGGTACTGCATCAGCGCGCGTTTGTTGCAAGATAGACCGACGGTGCTTCTCTTCAACCGAGAGTTTTTCCCTTCTTCTGGACTGGTTGTCATCTCAAGACAAGAGAGCCAGTAAAATTCTTTTATTTAATCCGTAGCTGGTAAAGCTGGGCGGGGGTAAATAAATTTATATTTTTCCCAAGTATATTTGTGCGAAAGTAAATATATAGCAAACGCGACCTGAATTCGAACTCAGATTTCCGATTCGCTAACCAATTACACTAACCGCACATGCATGTATGTGTGTGCAATGTGTCTAATTTGGAATTGAAAGAATGTTTGACTTTCACAATACCGAGTGGTTTGTTTGTGTGGGCGTGCGCGCGCTTTTATGTCAAGATGTACATGTTGATGCAGCCACAGAGGGTACAGCAAGGGCAAGACAATAGCAAATTTATTTCGAGGTTGGATATATAACGAACTGAATGAGGTGCGGGGAGTGGATCAAGACGGTCGGTAAGCGAACAGGGAAAAAGAAACTGTAATTCCAATCAGAATTTTCGGAGCAAGTCAGCAGCGGAAACGTTGATCTGTTCCCAACATTTCGGAAGCAATCGATATTTGGAGGTCATTCGCTGAATGTTATTGAGAAAGAGATCTTGATCAGGAGATGTGGGTGGGTGTGACCAGGAGGGAGATAAGCAAAGGAAGAATAAGAAAAGGTCGGGTGTGACGGACGGTGGGGGTGAGTGTTCTTTGTACAGATTTCGAAGATTATTTTCACCACGTGTTCTTTTCGTAATTAAGGGACTTGTATAAGCAAATGTTTAGTTTGATTATCAACCGCGTGTAGGGTTATTGGCATCATTTCGAATAGTGTCTTTGTGATAATAATAACCGGCTGAAGAATACAAACATTATGAAACAGTTCATTTGTGTTTTGCTATCTTGCTTAAACGAAAAGAATGCATTTCAGCGAAGCTTTATTTTAATATTTGATCTCATCTAACGAGAGGGGGAGCCGCTTATTGTGATTTCTTTAGGACATGGGGTCTTTGAGGTGATATCCTACTGATATCATGTCATCAAAAGATATTCTTTTATTGTCTTTCTCATATTCCTGAAAGGCTAATTAAACAAATAAATAACAAATCCGCTGCTTATTGTATAGGGACGGGTTCTTCTTATTGTGATCGCATAGAGACGGGGTTCTTTGAGATAGCAATACCCGGATGATGCTATTTGGCAAATGTACCTTTTAGTGCGCTGTGATGCACTGGATATCGGTTCGGAACGAGAAATCGGAGAGCCGAGTTCGAATTCCAGTTGAATTCGTTCCATTCACTTACGCGCAAAGGTATAAATCTGTCGTTTCTCCCTTTAGCTATGGGTTAAATAGCAGTACAGATTGGATTCTATAGCCTTGGCTGGCAGCGAGTCTACCACAGAAAGTAATGGCAACCTCTTGCAGTAAAAATGTTGCCCAATCAGTCATGTCTTTTTCGAGACGTGATCGCCCAGGCATGTATCACGTATGGCACTTAACTGTCATGTTAGCTATCTTTAATATTAAAGGAATGGTTAATATTAAAGGAATGGTTAATATTAAAGGAATGGTGAGCCATCGCTAAATCATTCAAGTTGTGTTTACATTTAACTATGTCCAACACACACATGGACGCAAACAGATCATTCCAGAAACTCGATTTCTTCTTTATTGAATAAATGCATTTTTAAATGTGCTATAGAACCCAATCTGTCTTGTTATTGATCTCATAACTGGAAGGAAGAGACGGATTAATACCTTTCCCAAGGGTATTTGCGCGTAAGTGAAGGCAAGGAATTCAACTGGAATTCGAACTCGACTCCCTGATTTCTCGTTCCGAGCCGATATCAACTGCACCACAACGCACACCAGACAGAAAGAGGAAGAGGAAAAAAAAACAAAAAAAACTTAACTTACGTAAAATGAACAAATATGTAAAATAATCAGCAGACAGCAAGGTTACCATTGCAAAGAATTACTTGAGAATTGGAGATAAATAAATAATGACAGACGGCCGATGTTGGCAATAAGAAGATGGTGGCGAAATTTCAACTGCAAGTAGACAGTGGAAACAGAAGCAAAAGATTAACAGAGAAAGCATTATTTTCTTGCACCTCATTTTCTAGTTGCTTCTTATTGTTACTTTACTCGGGCTGTCGGTTTACTGCTGTTAGCAGACAACACAGTAGAGAAAATAAAGTATAATATTCTATTAAAGACTAATACACATTCATCTCACTTCAGAAAAGTTTGATTAAACATACTAACCAACTGAGCAACGATTGTCTAAAGGCTCACAAAAATCTATATATAAAATTCATATTTATTAGAAATTATATTTTAGAACATGTACATAATTATTCTATATATATCCGCTACAAAGGTACGTTCGTTTCGACATTGAAACTTCAATGTCTCATCAAGCAGTGTGTCTATAAAATTCTGTTACTTTGGTTATTCCGTCCGTCTAAAATAACCATACATTAACAGAATGAAACCAAATTTTGGGAAAAAGTGCAAACAGGTAATGGGTACAAAGTAAACTTGGTTTTACTTCTTCTTCTATGTGCCCTGTCCTTTCAGGACGTAGGCGATCATAGCCTTCCACATCTCCCTGTCCCTGGTGGCTCTTAGCACGCTTTCTCCTGTTGCAACATGCAACCCTCGTTCCGTCATCCACCTGATCAGGTCATTCAAATATGTCATCCGCTGCTTTCCCCCTGTCTCTTTTCCCCTCTATCTGGCCTGTTAGTATCAGGTTCGCCAAACCCTCCTTCCTCATTACATGTCCCAGGAACTTCAGCTGTATCTTCCTGATGCTCAGTATTAATTTCCTTTTTGTTTCCATCATTTCTAAGACCTCATCATTGCTCACATGCTCAGTCCATGATATTCGCAACATGCTTCTGTAGAACCTCATTTCAGTTGCTTCAAGTTTTTCCTTCATCTTCGATGATATTGTCCAGCATTCACTGCCATATTGAAGAACTGACATCACATAGAAATCCAGTACTCTTTTCTTTGTTTCAAGCAAAATTGTCTTGTTTTTTAGTCAGTCAGTTAAGTGCCACACGTGATACACGCTTGGGCGATCATGTCTCGAAAGAGACATGACTGACTGGGCAGAAGATTATCCCGCAGTAGGTTGCCATTGCTTTCTGCGGTAGACTGGTTGCCGAAAGGCTATCTAACCCAATCTGTCCTGCTATTTAACCCATAACTGGAAGGAAGAGAAGGATTAATACCTTTCCCAAGGGTATTTGCGCGTAAGTGAATACAATGGATTCAACTGGAATTCGAACTCGGTTCCACCGGTTTCTCGTTCCAAGCCGATATCCACTGTACCACAACGCACATCCTTTTTTTAGTAGGGTGCGTAAAAACAACGAAGTAGGGTTTTTATCAAAATTATTTTCCAAACAAATCAGCTTACACAGATTTACGCTGGATTTATTTAAACATGACAGCGATGTAATCCTCTGGGAACTAGAAATTCTATTAGGCCTTATTCTAGTTGGGCCCAATCTTAACAACATAAGATATGCAGATGGAATCGTTTTGATTGCAGACACAGAAAGAAAAACTACCGCACTCCCGAGAAGAGGTAGGAAAGAAAACTGAGATAAAAAGGACATGGTTGTCAGCAAAAGAGTTCAAGATGTGAACTGAAGGTGACAACATCAAGCGAGTAAAGAAATTCAGGATGCGATAGATAAATTGTCGCCATTTTATATTTTCATGTTTTCTTTCATTTTGCCAATTGCACTCTATAGTAGGGTCAGTTGGGCACCATCTGTGAGAAAAAAAACAGCACCAAGACGCAATTCACTTCCCCAGAAATTCGGAAACGGCTGTACTGCTTGGCATTCGTGCCGGAAGCTTCATTACCAACATTTTCGAGCGTTTGGCTGTCAATATGAAGACAGAGCAGTAGATTCGGAAAGATTTTGATAATATATCGTGTCAATATCGTGGAGTTTGGAGTGATCACTAGTGATGGCGACGTAATGCCTCCATTCATCTTCCCACAGGGCCTCAGACTCAACACGGAGGCCTATATCAAGTGACTTGAGGAGGTAGTTCTGCCCTGGGTCAAGAGGGTGGCTGCTGGAAGACCCTATGTTTGGCAACAGGACTATACAGCACGTCACACAAGCAGAAGGACACAGACAATTTCTGCGACCACATCAGCCCCCTTACATCTGGCCACCTAACTCCCCAGACTGCAACCCCCTTGATTATTATGTGTGGGGTACAGTTGAACGAGAAACCAACAAAACTTCTTGTTACATTAAAGATGAACTGAATGCAAGGATTATGGCAGCATTCACCAACTTAAACAAGCAGAAAAGTTGTAGGAGATTCCGAAGTCGTCCGGAGATTGTGGCTGAAACCAATAGTGATTTTATTGAATAAACTTACTCGTCAGTATTTGAAGACATTTTTGTATAATTTTGCTAAATATTTCTTAAAATAAGATGTCAGTGATATTTTCATGTTTGCGTCATTTTTTAAAAAATCATGTCACCCCAAGCAAGGCATTTTACTGCCACTATTGTGCAGGGGGTTATATAGGAGGAATGTTGAAAGTGAGAGGTTGCAGGGGGTGTCAGGAAGAGGGAAGAGATTACTGATGAGAGTGGGGTGGACGAGGAGAAATGTTATGAGGAGTGAGAGGTTGCAGGGGGTGTCAGGAAGAGACTAGGAGAGGGAAGAGAGCACTGATGAGAGTGGGTTGGACAAGGAGGAATGTTATGGGGAGTGAGGTTATAGGGGTGTCAGGAAAAGTGTAGGAGAGGGAAGAGATTACTGATGAGAGTGGGGTGGATGTAGAAAAGCATGAGAGAGAGGATGTAAGTTAGTGAGACAGGTGATGGCTATTGACCTTACATTTAAATTCTTGGAGATTGTAGCTGTTGAGGAAGCAAGTAAACGGAAGGGAATTCCACAGGCGAGAAGTGCGAGAAAAGAAGCTGATGGAGTAGAATTTGCGTTTACATTTTATTGGTTTCACAGTAAAAGGGTGGGACCTAGTTGCTAATCTTGTGGCTCGAGAAATTCGTATATAGGAGGTAAAACGACAATTCATCCATCGCACCTTATATGTGAAATGTTTTAACAGATGAGAAAAAGCGTGACATTAAAATCTGTAGACAAATTGGAATAACAGAAGATAGATTCCAAAGACTAAGCAAAATATTAAAAAACAGGAAAATTTCTTTAAAAAGAAAGAAATGAGTACTGGACCATTTTGCAATATCAATTCTCCTATAACAATCTCCTCTCAATGACGAGGAGACTCTAGGTAACAAGGATGTTCTACAGAAGGATGCTGGGAATACCATGGACGAACCATTTGATCAATGAGTAAGTTTAAGCAAAAAAAAAAAAAACACTTTTGCTTAGAACCAGAAAGAAACAGTTGACATTCTTGAGTCATAATGAAGAAAGAGGTCTTGGAGAATTTGACACTCACAGGAGATATTGAAGTCAAGATAGAGACACGGAATACCCTACCTAATAGTATTGGTGTAATATATTACCTTGAACGGAGGCAGTAATTAACAGGTACATCCGGCCTTGAGTAAAGTCAACAAACGACAAAGGTGATTAACAGCTATAACCGACCACAGATGACGTCAACATGGCGACAACCCGAAAAACAAAAATGCGTGAGAATTTTAAGATTATATAAAGTCTGGAATTTTTGGCTGAAGAGACAGAATTCCCGCGGGCTTCCGACTCACGACGGCCTCTTCGTGTGCGCGACTCTCTCTGGTTGCCCTCCTGTTTCACACAAGCCTCACTGACAAAGAATAAAGATATAAGATTATATTTTTATATATACGTGTTCTTCATTGTTTGTCCAGATTCAGCGGCTGGATATAACATAAGGTAAATGGCTGACAGAAAAAAGAGTGTGAGAAATAAATATTGATAAGAGCTAAAAAGGTGAGAAAATTGTGGAAAGCTATGATTGCGCCGGTTCTGAATGAACTCTAAGAGCATAAAAGAAGCATATATGAATATACTTTTAAAAGTTTCATCTCTTATATAAACGGTCCTGGGTATGACGGTAAACTGCACCCGGCAGCAAGGCCGCTAATTTGGAGGTTGTGAAGAGCATGGAATGACCTCTTAATTGCTGTTGTTCCCAGTTCGACACTGACCCAGAGTGTTAGTATCTGTTAGGGTCTCAGCTATGGGCAAATAGTTAACCCCCAAACTCGAGTCAAAACACTATGAAGGTATAAAAATAAACTTTTGTAGAAATATATACATTTTTGAAAGAAAAATATTACCAATAATACATTTTTGAAGGAAAAAAAAATTATTGCCAGTAAAACATTTTTGAATATAAAACTAGAAGACATTTTCAGTTTTCTAAAATAAAGAAAAATGAAAATAAAAAATTTTAATTAAAATCTGACTAGATCAAACTTCTCTCTATAACCGAACATTATATAAAAAAAAACCCTTGAAGCCCCACCTTTTTGGCATTAAATAAACCATAGAGGTTGTTATGCTGTTTAAAAAAAAAAAATCAAACTCAAGCTCTTATATAAACGTTGAAATAATTCCTACTCGGCAATGATATTTTCCCAGAGTTAAGTGAAGTCCATACATACTGAATGTGTAAACACAACTGAAGTAATTTTTTGGCAAATTCAGTGTTTAATCATTAAACATTTTCCTGTCCTTAAAAAATTAAAATAAAATACTTTGTTAACAAATGTATCTGGTGGTGTTTCCCTTGTCACCTATATCGACAAAATTTTGCCTGAATAATTCTTCTAGCCATTTGCGTTCTCAGGTAACACTTGTGAATTAAATAACTTTCTGATGACTCAAATTGTTAACTCCAGTTACAAAGAATTGCAACAAAACGACTTGTTTCCAGCAGCTTCCGTGTTTAATTCCAGAGCGAGGCTCTACTCCAAATGCGACTACACTTGAAATTTTTTCTCTTCGTTTAATGTACCGACGCCAAATAAAACGTTGGTGGGTGACGTCATTACCGTAGTGAGAGTACACGACGCACACGAGAATGCCTCAGACTCAGCGGGGGTATGAAAAAATAACGATTTTAGCCGAATACAATCAAAGCCAAAATGCGACAAAGGTGTTTGTTGTTCTTTTTTCTTCCTTATTTTCTGAATGTATTTGTAATCTGTCTACATTTCTGAGATGAGGTATTTTAACTATTTACACTATTTACATTTTTCGAACTGTTATCCTTATCCTTGTTGTGATATTCACGACGTTTTAGCCATTGTACACCCCGCTCTTCTTCAGGTGATTTACATTTCGAACTGAATATTTTATTTCGTCTACCGGAGTAGATCATTCTAGTTCTACGTGCCATGCCTCTTCCGGTTATCTCTCGGCAACAAAAATCTCGTAAGTCAGCCAAGCATAGGCTAGAATACAATATGGAAACCAGTAATACAAAATGCTAGAGAAAATAATAAAAGCAACAAATTGTAATATGAATTCTGGTAAAAACAAATGGTTGCTGAGATTAAAGTTTATAAGTCAGGCCCTCAAAAGTCATACCTTGATGTCCCCAGTACACATTGATAAAAGCATTGGAGTAATTCAGTGATTGACTGAAACTGTTGTAAGTTTAATATCTGGCCATAGCAAAGATGAACAAAAAAATTGGAGATTGAGTTATTAAAAATGAATTAACTGAAACTGAGATATCCGGAAGCGGCATAACATGTGGAACTAGAACAATCTACCCCAGTAGACGAAATAAAGGGATCGATTCGAAGTTCCAATCAACTGAAAAAGAGCGGCCGAAACGTCGGGAATATGACAACAAAGATGAAGACAACAAAGATGAAGACAACAGTCTAAATAATGTAAATAGTGTATATGTAATCGATTGCGTTAATGTTAACGTAACATATCGATCTGCGAGAAATGGCTGGACTTTTAAGAAAGTCGCTTCAACTAAGAAATTATGAGCCTACCCTCCCCAACAATGTGATATTTTATTAACATACGGTTGCATTTAACTCAGAGCCTCGACTGCGTGTGTAGAGATAATGCTAGAAAGTTTCCTTAGCAATACCCCTTTTGTAATGTCTCGCTCTTTAAATACAACATGGAAGGTGCAATCAGTGGACAGTCTTCTAAAGCTGGACTTTGGTTATTTTCTCCCCCATAAGGAAGCTGAACAATTATTTTTTTCATTTATTAAGCTTATCTTAGTTTAAAAGCATCCAGTTAGGATATGTAGGCACACTATCCCTAATATAACAAAATAAAAAAATACTTTAATGGCATATCATGAATCATTTTTTTTAATAATCATATCACCCCAAGCAAGGCATTTTACTGCCACTGTTGTGCAGGGGATTACATAGGAGGAAAGTTATGGGAAAGAGTGACAGGTTATAGGGGGTGTCAGGAAGTGAGTAAGAGAACGATGAAAATACTGATGACAAGAGATGACAATTGACTTTACATTTAAATTCTTAGAGATTGTAGCTCTCGAGGAAGCAGGTAAACGGAAGGGAATTCCACAGGCGGGAAATGCGAGAAAAGAAGCTGTTGGAGTAGAATTTGCGGTTACATTTAATTGATTTCACAGTAAAAGGGTGGGGTCTAGTTGCTAGTCTTGTGGCTCGAGTAAATTCATATCTAGGAGACACCAGTGAGCTAAGTTTGTCGGAGCAGAAGCCGTGAAAGTATTTGTAGAAGAGACATAGTGAAGCCACATTGCGCAGTTGAGAAAGTGACTGCATCCGAGTTGCCAAGTCTGGATCGATCACATTACGGATTCTCCGTTGGATTTTGTCAAGGACCCCTAGGTGGATAGCAGGAGCATCCGACCAGATATGACAGTATTCAATGCACGGGGGGATGGTACCTTTCTTTTTTCTTATAATCTTAACTCAGAAGCAGCAGCAGTGGCAGCAGCAGCTCACAGAAACAATCAAACACACGCAGACTGCCTGTGCTTAAAAAGCATTTCTGTCTGCTAACCAGGCAGATATAAAAATCTGACCGCATTTTGTCTAGATATCAGTCGTGACAGTCAGAGATCGAACACACGCTGCTCATTGAACCGAACAACAATTACAGAATGTATCAAACACATGCTGTTAAATGAATCAGACAACAATTGCGCAATGAATCCAACAACAATTGCTCAATGAATCGAACACATGCTACTCAATGAACGAACTTTCATCTTATGCAGTATGTCACTTTACAGGAAACAAATACAAGCTTTAAATATTACACACAAAAGCGCGTCTTTTTTCTTGTAATCTCTCTTAAACTATATATAAAATGTATTTATTATAAAATATTGTTTATAATTTTTTGTACATTTTCAAAGGGTTGCCGAGATTAACGTTGGGTTAACTAATTATTCCTCGAATGGTGACCCCCAACTAATTATTCCTCGAATGGTGACCCCCAACTAATTATTCCTCGAATGGTGACCCCCAACTAATTATTCCTCGAATGGTGACCCCCAACTAATTATTCCTCGAATGGTGACCCCCAACTAATTATTCCTCGAATGGTGACCCCCAACTAATTATTCCTCGAATGGTGACCCCCAACTAATTATTCCTCGGTCCCCCAACAAAAATTCGATTAACTATTTTTTATTTCGTCACGAAGTTCCGAAACTCAAATTATTTTATCGTATTTGGGTTGACGAATCATTTACTCAAATCCAACTCACTAGTTTTTGTAGTATTAATCAAGCAGAATCACTCGCTAAATATTAATTCTTTCCGTGGAGTCCGAGTTTATCCAATTACCAGACACTTCATAATATTAACCCGAGAACACTAACCATGAGTCTATAGTACCCAGCGCAAATGACGCCATTTTAATTATGATAAAAATTTCAGTACCTGATTTTCTTACCTAAATAATGTTTTTCAGTTCCTATTAATGTTAACTCAAAGTACAAATTTTGAAGTGTCTACATCTAAAATATTTCAAATAAAGATTTATATTTAATATTTTTTTGATATTTTCAAAATCGGGTATAATATATCCATGGTTAATAATGGTGTAACTTTAATTGATGGTTAGTGCTCTATGGTCAAGAACGATACAAATTGTGCAGCCGCCATCTTTAGCGAATTCGTCCCAGAAAGTAGTTCCTTATACAAACATTCCAAATTTGTGGCAGCATATCAGAATAAATGAATCTAGATGTAATAAATTCAGATGCCAAGTTTGTTAATAATATTATCATCGATAGTATTTTTACGCCATTTAGCACAAACTCAACAGCTCGATTGCCTCCGTTGACGTGTGACAATTCGAATGTAACCTATTTACTTTTTTGCTACAAGTGCAACACAGGAAATTATATCAGTGAAACAGTCACAGAATTCTGTCTTCGTTTTAATTACGGCTAGAAGTATAGCCCGGCGTTGCTCGGGTGTAATGAAAGCTTTAAAACTAATCCATGGTCCTGGAGCTCAGACTCTTTGGACGTTGGCATGAAAGACTAAAAAGCAATAGTTGTTTCCAGTTAAAGTGAAACTGTAGACTGAAAGAAAAATGAATGGATGTAAGTCAAATTTTGATTTCCTGCTATCGATATCAAATAAGTTTTTTTCGTCGTAAACTGAATTTTGAAGGCTAAATAAGTCCTCTGAGTAAATGGTATCATGGCTGAGACTAAGAACTATCATTATACCTACTTAGAGTCAAACTCGAAGCAAAAACTAAAATAAAAGGGCCGAAAAAAATACAGACATACAGGCAGATAAACAGACACACACACAAATATCTTGCCTTATATATATCTATATCTATATCTATATATATATATATATATATATATATATATATATATATAATTTTCTACACTATTGTAAGAACTGCAACCTTGAAACTTCTGAATATCGTTTCTTATGCCTTTGTCTATGAGTGTATCAAATTTGATTAAAATCGGACCACTCCTTCTTTAATCCGATTTTTTCGATTATCGATTTTCGATATTTATCGGGGGTACCTCGACACAAAACCTAGCTAAAAACACTCGCTTTTCAAGAAAATCGGTTCAGCCGTTTCGGAGTCTATAGGTAACGGACACACACAGAGACATATACACACACACATAGACAAAGTTCCATTTATTATGTAAGTTTAAATATGTCATAGAAATGTGTCCTTATGTCCTAGATTGTTATTTTACTTTTCATAGGTGAGTCACGTAAGCGTATACTCACGGAAAATCCTTCTGACATAGACGGAAAATCATTTTACGAGGTATTGTAGGAACCGAACTCTATCGTAAGTCAAAGACTCGTCGTATACATTTTACTATGTTGCTGTGATGTTCTTAAATAGAAAACCAAACCTGTCTTTGTGACTGGTTTTCTCCCTCGTATTAAATATAGATATTTATATATATATAGTACATTATCTTTTCACGACTCGGTTAACTTTGATAATGAGAGCACTTATCCACACCGAGGTATGCAAGTAAATATCGTAATGTATTGTAAACCTCGCCAGTACTATCGCTAGTGTTATGTACTTTTACGCCATGATAACGCCTTGAAATAAAACTTCCCATTCGACGACGAATGGCTGTACACAGGAACCTTCCTATCGATCCAAGTATAATCGATAACAAAGATTCTTTCCCCGTTACAACTGAACATAAACAGGATACACAAATACGCATGCGTACAATATCGTGAACACCAATTAGTTCTTGCCTTCCACCATTCAGGCCAACGAAACGAACAGTACAGCTTCATTAAAATCATTGAAGTCTTTCATTCATTCCACCCACCGCTCTCTCTCTCACTATATATATATATATATATATATATATATATATATATATATTCTTTCTCTCGGATATTTTTGCTACTAAAGGAATGCTTTGGCCGATACAGCGGAGGCGGCATCTTGGTGTATTTAAGAATAGAGAAAGAAATAAAGTTGCTACGTCCCACGTTTGCTGATAATGATTAAGAAATAGTAGCGAACACCCTATTGTCACTTTCTGTTCATTTTTTCCCACCCACAGGTTCTTATATATTTTTGTTCTCCCGTTCGATAAGAGGCGCTTTCTTTTTTTTTAAATCTTTTTCCTTTTCATTATTTCGTTGTAGCTACGCTTCCGCCTGTTTCTTTTACTTCTCTCTCTCTTTCTTGTATCTTTCCTCTCTTTCACATTTATTATTCTATCGATTTATTGTTCTGTTTCTCTTCGTCCATTCTTTCTTTCTTTCTTTCTCCCCCGAAATTATCTTTTGTATTAAGTTCTTTTGGACTTTCTTTTTTCTTTCTTTTCTTTCTCCTACATTTCTTGACCTGTTCAATCTTGCTTTCTTTTTTTTTTTATTTCGATTGTTCTCTATCTTTCACGAGAATAAATCTAAAGCCAGACGATAAAGTATGTATTGATAAGATTTATATTTCTAGCAGTATAGCCCGGCGTTGCTCGGGTGTAATGAAAGCTTTAAAACTAATCCATGGTCCTGGAGCTCAGATTCAGTCAAAAGAATATTTGTGTGAGGTTCGGTGAGAATCGGATAAAAATCGTGGAATTGTATAAAGGACATACAGACAGATAAACAGACACACACACACACACACAAACATCTTGCCTTTTTTATATATATATATTATCGATTTTCTGCACTATTGTAAGAACCACAACCTTGAAATTTCTCAATGTCGCTTCTTATGTCTTTGTCTATGAGTGTATCAAATTTGATTAAAATCGAACCACTCCTTCTATAACCCAATTTTTTTGATTATCGATTTTCGATATTTATCGGGGGTAACTCGACACAAAACCTAGCTAAGCACACTCGCAGACGCTTGTAGTACAAGTTAATTTTCAAGAAAATTGGTTCAGCCGTTTCAGAGTTTATAGGTAACGGACACACACACACACACACACACACACACACACACACACACACACACACACACACACACACACACACAGAGGCAAAGTTCCATTTATAAATAAGTTTAAATCAGTTTTTTAAAATTATTTTTAAACTCATGTTTTAAAAAAAGGTCAATAACACTAACATATATTAAAAACCTAATTCCCACACACACATCTTTCCCTCTCTGTCTCTCTCTATCTCTGTCTCTCTCTCTAAATATATATATGTATATATATATATATATAAGTATGTAGAGTTGAGTTGTGATAATGTTTGGCGTCAATATTGCTGTTTTTACAATAGTTTTGGTGATAAAAAAAGGTATTTTGGCAAGCATATTTCTTATCGTAAACTACTCGATATCGGGGTAGAACGTTGATAGGTTTAGTGTAAATGAGTTGTCATTTTAACTGAGCAGGTTCATGTAGACTTTGAAGTTTCGTGAGGACATCGTTATAATGTCTTCATTCATTGGAGCTGGGGAAAGTAGCTTTGAAGTCGACATGAACCTGCTCACTTAAAGTTACAAAATCGTTGCATTTAACACACACACACACACACACACACACACACACACACACACACACACACACACATATATATATATATACCGAACTTTGTCCAGTTTTTCATCGTTTTAGCTTGTTGAAGGTCAGTCATATGTGGTTGGTGCTGAAGTAACATTCCACCATGTTTGAAATATAAATCAGTTAGTTAAGTGCCATAAGTGATACACGCCTGGGCGATCATGTCTCGAAAGAGACACTACTGACTGGGCAGAAAATTATCCCGCAATAGGTTACCATTGTTTTCTGCAATAGACTGGTTGCTAACCAAGGCTACAGAACCTAACCTGTCCTATTATTTGACTTATAGCTAGAGGGGGAAGGGATGTATTAAATTATTAAGTACTAATTAGTAGGTGATCAGTTAATAACTTTATAACAATAGAAAACCGATCCCTCACTTTATGTCCAGTAGAAGCCTTAATCATGTTTCCAACTATTATATTCAGTCAGTCAGTTAAGTGCCATACGTGATACACGCTTTGAGCAATCATGTCTCGAAAGAGACATGAATGACTGGGTTGAAGATTATCCTGCAGTAGGTTGCCATTACACTCTGCGGTAGACTGGTTGCCGACCAAAGCTATAGAACCCAATCTATTCTGCTATTTAACCCATAACTGGAATGAGGAGACGGATTAATACCTTTCCCAAGGGTATTTGCGCGTAAGTGAATGCAACGAATTCAACTGGAATTCGAAATATAACTACCAGTCGTCAATTTCTAGTTAACCGAGCGCTTACTGCTTAAAAACGTCTCGAAGAATTACAACAGTTTTAACAGCTGTTTCCTATCAAAGAAAAAACAACACTTCAAATACACACACACTATTGTGGTATATATCATCACGAAAATTGCCAAAAATACTTGCAAACACCTGGAGGAGTGAAAGTCGCAGGAACCAGCCAGTCTCAGTCAGGCAAAAACGTCGCGACCTACGAATTGGTACAGAACATTGTCGGCTCCTAACACCTAACGGCAAAATGAGCAAATACAGCGGTTTCTTTGGCTTTTCTAGAATCCTATCATATATATAACGCAAAATGAATGAAAAATACGATCGAGAATAAAATTCATCATTTTGGGTGGAAACTTACTTTGGTTCGGAATATATATATGTAGTCATCCGCAGACAGACCTATTTCACTGTATCACATCTCATCAGTACGATTAGACTCCGATTGCTTTTTAACCCAGGATTGAAACCCAACCAAATTGGCGCCAGTCGGCGATTCTACCTCTGGGTTATGGGCGCTCGGTAGAAGAAGGCAGACTTTTTTTTACCGCGTATATTATCATTATACACTCTCAATAGCCAGAGTGCTCTAATTCATTATTGAATGAGCGATGCGTATATATATATATATATAT